>CAUYTI010146944.1:0-17226 GCA_963575145.1 Galago senegalensis | reverse complement strand
AGCTATCCCCCTGGGTAGAGTGCCATGGCATCACGCTCACAGCAACCTCCAACTCCTGGGCTCAAGCGAGTCTCCTGCCTCAGCCTCCCAAGTAGCTGGGACCACAGGCGCCCGCCACAACGCCTGGCCATTTTTTTTTTTTTGGTTGCAGCCATCATTGTTGTTTGGCAGGCCTGGGCTAGGGATTCGAACCTGCCACCTTAGGTGTATGTGGCTGGCGCCTTAGCCACTTGAGCCACAGGCGCAGAGCCAGTGCTTCTTTTCTTAAAACTCGCAACAGGAATGCCAAAAGGTCTAGGCTTAAGTTTTAAAAATCTTATAATTGTGCCAGATTACTTTAAAAATAACATTTTAGTCACTCAATAAATATTTATGGAGTTCCTACAAAGTTCTGGACACACATAGGTGTTAATGAACCAGACAAAGCAATATCGTTGTGGAGCTGAACTAAACAGAAAACAACCAAGTAGATAAATATGAAAACACACACACAAAGGTCCACAATGGTACATGCTATAAAGAAAATAAAACTGCTGCATGATTGAAAATTAATAGATGTGTATTTCAAATAGATGAATCAGAGACATCATCTCTGGAAAGGAGACCCTGGATATAAAACCTGAATAAGTTCACCCCATGTACATTTTGGGAGACTAAATGCAATAAGCCTAAACTTGACAGTTTAACCTGTCAAAAGGGCAGGTGGAAATGTTAGTGTTTCTGTCCTAAAGTAATGAGGGAGGCAGATAAAAGATGAGATCAGAGAGCTAATCTGGAGCTAGATCAGGGAGAAGCTGTAGATCCTGGTAAGGAGTTTGAATTTTCTTTGAGTAATGGTTGAAAGTCAGCGGAGTGTTTTACATAATGAGTGGTATCATTTGCTTTGTAAGAGGGTAAATGGATAAGCAGAGATATCAACGGATGTCTATTTGGTCAGAATTTTGAATAAAGTGATAGGAAGAACATAGAAATATTCAGTTTTTGGATATGTGATGAGAATTTCTGATGCATCCAATAGACATATAAGTGCTGTCAATGATTATGATTTTAGTTCTAACAGACAATGTGTCATTGTACCATATGCTGAGTTGAGAAAGACTTAGGCAAGAACATTTTTATGGGTGGAGATTGGAATCACTATGTCTGTTTTGACTTGGTTGAATATCAGATGATGATTAGGTATTCATTTAAATAACACAGTAAGTAATTACAAATACAAATGTAGATCATGAAGAAATGTTTTAACCAAAGATATTTTTAAGCATGAGAAGCATGAATTAGTACTCAGAGACTTGGATGAGACTGCTTGAGAAAGCATGGATACAGTGTCAATGTACAAAGCACTAATGGTTTATCATTTGAAGATCAGTCTGAGAAGGAAGAACCAGCCAACAGCATTGTAAAAAAGCATCTAGCAAGGTGGCACCTGTGGCCCAAAGGAGTAGAGTGCCAGCCCCATATGCTGGAGGTGGCGGTTTCAAACCCAGCCCCAGCCAAAAACTGCAAAAAAAAAAAAAAGCATCTAACAACATAGAAGATTTGCCAGGAAGTGGTAGTACTATATAAGCCAACAGTTTTCAGAATTGTGTCAATGTTTCTGAGTAACAAAATTGACGTTGGCGAAATGTAGGCTCTTGGGCATTTTATAAGAGCACAGTCAGTCAGGTATATCACAGAAATCACAATTGACTAAATGAGTTGGGGGAAATTGATATGTTAGAAAGTGAATAAAGTGAGCATGGACTTTTTTCAGGATTCTGCTGCAGAAGAAAATAGTAAATTGAGCTGTATGTTAAAATGGTTGTATCTAAAAGAAAATGTTGGGCTATGGAAAGTTTTTTCTAATATAACAGGTCATAGAGCATAGATGCGATCCTCCTGTTTTCCTTAATAGAATGTAACTCTATTATGGAAAGGTCTATAGTTCTCTGTTCTTGCTGTCTTCATCATTAAGCCTATTTTTTTGAACATAACATATCCTGCACAATATTTGTTAAATAGCTGAGTAAATAAATGGGTAACCTCATGAATGTCTACTTGCTTAGAACACTTTCCTATTATTTCAACTATTGGCAAAGTTGTGGGGATTTTTTTTTTGTCTGTTTTTTTGGTGTTATGTTTTCCCAGCAACATAAATTTAAACATTTTGTGACATTTATTATCTTGCTTTTCATCATAGACTGACAACTTTTCTCTCCAACCAAATGTCCTTCAATTTTGCTCTTTCTGCATTAATCATTCCTTCCATGGCATCACCTTGTCTAACTCATTAGTTCAGATCTTCAGCAATGTTCTCATTTAAGATTTCACTAAAGAAAATGAAGTTACCAATGGCGACCAGTTGAGCTAGCTCGCAGTAATTTCTGCCTCCTGGTATCCACACAAAGATTACATATCTTACCAGTAGATTATGGGTAAGTCAAGGATTACCTGTTTTACCTACCAGTAGATTATTAAGCTAGTAATTATTTCTGCCTCCTGGCATCCATGCCACTGTGTACCTTCCTCGTATAAGATCAAGGATAACCTATTTTACCAGTAGATCCTTTAGATATCGTAACATATGACCTCTCAGACTAGGTCAGGCCTGGCCCTGTCCTGTATTACTCACTTCAGGTGAATGCAGCTGCCATGTTTGGGCACATTCATACAGGCCTAGAGAAGGGCAGGGTGAGAAACAGAGGTCTCTCGCAACAGCAAGCACCACCTTGTTTTGGAATTAGATCCTCCAACACCCCTGAAATAGAGAGATAACAGGAGCCCAAGGTACCACCTTGACTACTATATCCGGAGAAGCCCTGAAACAGAAACACCACTTAAAGACACTCTAATCTCCACTCACAGAACTTCTATGGGAAAATAAAGGCTTTTGCTTTAAGCTGTTACATTTTAGAACAATTGCAAAAATAGATGAGTAATCCATCCAACCACCAGTATGTTTTTTCCTGCCCCATTCATTTCATTTTTCTCAAACTGACAAATATCTATTATCTTGATTCAGTAATTTATTAGAGTTGTCTTTCTAAAGTGTCATATGTAACATCAGAAACTGACATTAATATTCTGCTGATGAGATAAACATAGAAATTTTGGGGGGTACAACATTTCAGATATAGGTATTTATTAAATATTGAATGAATAGAAGAAAGGTAGGCAGGCAAATAGAAGGGAAGTAGAAGGAAAATAAGAGGGTATATTTGGAAGTGGATCTCAAAGTGATCGCCTAGATCTTGCTTTGAATCCTGCTTTTATTAAAAATATGCAGTTGTAAGAAATACTCTAACATTCATAATCTCAGTTTCTCTGTTAATTTAATACAGAAAATAATAGAACTTATGTCAAACTTGTTCTGAGGATTAGATGAAATAAAAATTTTAATATCTAGCACTGTACTTAATACTTGGTAAACATTTTAGCAAATGACCATAATGCTTTTACTTTCACTATTGGTAATGAGGCAGTTGTGCTTAGCTTTTTCTTAATATCATGTTTTTTTTTTCCTTCAAAACTTTACTACATTCATATTATTTTTGGAGTGTATAAGAAGGCGAGATTCTTTGTCTTTCTTACTGCAGCTCAAAATGTATCTTTATGATCTTTATTTAAAAATAATTGTGTATACAGTTTATGGAGTGCCTTTCTCCTTATTGAACTTGCATGATAAAAATAAATCATTTAAAAGGTAATTGTATAAAAAATCATAAGCTATCAGTTAACTAGAAAAAATAAAAGTAGCTGTTTGATATACTCAGAGGCAAGACATTTTTATATTTAATTGAACATCAGAAATGAGAGTTTTGTGTGATGCTATGATATTCAAACCTTTACTATGTTTATCCTAAACTGATTTTTATTTCATGCTGATTATAAAATTATGCAAGAATAAATAAGTGGAGAAGCCAAATCCGGAGACCCAAGAGGTGTAATTCTTCAGGGTATGCTATTCTTCAAGGGCTTTTTTTCTTCCACACAGAGGTGGAAAAAAAGAACTAAGAGAGGTGGAGAAACTAAATAGTAATCCCAGTCCCCTCCTGGGAAGACCTTCCCTCCTGCCTTCCTCCCTGGCATGTTGGGGCCCTTCTGTTTTCACCTAACCCCATTTCCACTCTGGCCTCTTCTCTATCTCTCTCACACAGACAGATCCTCTCTTGATCCATTTGGAATCCCTACCGTGAGTGGATGTTGCCATATCCCATAGCCTATCCCGAGAAGCCCTCGCCACAGCTGTAGTTTGCAACCTGCTTCCTTGATCTCATGTATATGGGAGGTGAACATAAGAAAAATTCTATTTCTGCCACACTAAAAGGAACATTTTAATCACGTCTAATTGTAGACTATTTCCTGTAAAGGAGGTGCTATAAAATAATCTTTAACTTTTCTTTTCAAAGCTAATTATTTTTATTATATTAGCTGACTTTAGAACCTACATTTTTGCAACATAATCTTGATAGGAAATGTGTAATAATTTCTAAATGTCAGAATCGAAAACTTTTCCAATACAACTCATTCATGAATTCAGTGCATTTTTCATTATAATTGATCAACTAACACATATACATATAATTAAAATTTATAAAAAGCATGAATTTTTAATATTAGAATAATATTTAGCACAGGACTTTGTGGGAGAACAAATATTCAGGTTAAAAATGCTCAAAATTGTGATTATCATTCAGACATATGATATTATTTAAGCTACAGTGTTACAAATACAAGAATGCAAGCTATGACTTTTTCAGTTATTTTACAATATGTAAACTTTAAGGTATCCACTATAACATAAATTTACTTATTGATGCTTAAATTTGAAAACTTTAAACTATCTTATTTCTGATATGTCTGTAAGATATATTGGAAGTGAAATTAAAAGATACAAAATCCAAAAATTATTCTATAAAACCAAATTCAGGATTCAATGAAACTATTTATTAGAAGGCACTCTTTTACTTTAAAGTTTTTGAAGTCTATTTGTATAAAAAAAAAGTATGCAAACAAAATGTGTACCTCTAATATTCCAAAATTTACAAAGTACCCTTTCAATAGAATTTTCCTTCATCAAAATGTGTTATCCATTTTACATGTGCATTTTTGAATTAAAATTGTTATATATTATTTCAGTTTGCTTGAGGTTGTAAGTGCATACATTGAAAGAAAAAATATATTTCATGACATAATTATATTATACTACATAGACCCTTCTATTTTCTGGCAAGCTTTTCAAAACAAGGCAAAAAAAATAGATAATAGCATATTTTGCATTGAATTTACTGCTTCCTGAAAAGCAGCTATACTATTCCTATTTGCTGACTGGGGAACCTTGTCATTTCAGTGATTCTCTAGTGATTGTTGTAAGCAACAGAATCGAAAACAGCTTTACAATTAATGAAACAGAGTATAGTGTGAGGGGAAAACCCGATGACATCTGTCAGCAACTGCTATGGTCAAATATTTCATAGCGAATGATTAGTCTGACTCACATTCAGCTGGCCAAGGATTATCCACTGAGATTGTAAGATGGTATTTGAAATGCCCATCCTGTACAAACTCCAGAGAAATGTTGCCCTCCAACACAATCCGTTCTACCAACCTATTCTCTAGAGAGTGGGAAATCAACTTAATGTCATATCTAGTATTTGACACAGTCCCTTATTTCATTATAAAATGATAACATTGTACATCATTTAAAGCTATTTCTTCACCGGCATTATGTTCTCTAGGCAATTTTTGTATTCATCGGCTATTCATTCAGAGAAAATAGTTAAAAGAGAAAATTAATAATATCTTAAAATCACAAACACAAAAAGTTCTTGACTCAAATTAGTCCAGTAATAATATTAACACTGGGTTTCTTTCATCAAATACAAAAGAATATATAATAAATATAACCCAAAATCTTCCATGATTAATGTATTAATAGCACAAATTCATTTATTTAATAAATAATTTTTAAACATTTCCCAAGTTCTGAGGAGACTATAGTCAACAAGATAGAACTGGTCATTTATTTTAGACTTGGAGTCAAGTATACAATATGCCAAAAATAATAAAAGTAGCAATATCAACAACACACAGTTTATTAAGAAAAAAAAAAAAACAGTTATAGACTTCTGTTTTCCAGTCTGCCATGAAACAAGATTGGAATTCAACACTCTATCCTTATAGCATAAGAAAACTACATAAACTAACAACTCTTCTTAGATCCAGCAGAAAACCATGGTGGCAGGGACAACCTCTAAGCCCATATTTGAGGGATATATGGGAGGAGACAAAGAGCCTCAGCTTCCTGGAGCAGAAACCTTCCACAGGAACCAAATAATAGGATAAGAACCAGAAATGTGATTGACAAATTGCTATGGAAGGAATACTAGCAGAATAAGAGACAAATAAATAAAGAAGTATTTGGAATAGAATTGACTTAGAATTTTTCAAAATTAATTATAGACACCTAACTCTAGATAGAAGCAAGATAAATATCAAAAAAAATTATGACTAAGCCCATCATATTCAAACCTTGAAAAATCAAAGAGAGAATGTTGAAAAAGATGGGGCAATGGAGGAGAAACCAAACCAAACTAAAACTATCTCACTTGCAAAAAAGCAAAAATAAGAATGAAAATTGATTTCTCTTTATAAACTACACAAACAAGAATACAGTGGAATGAACTATTTAAAATATTTAGAGAAAAAAAATCAATCTATATTTCTTAATACAGAGAAATCCACCTTTAGGAAGTAAAGGGTAAATAAAGACTTGCTCAAGCAAATGAGCACTGAGAATTTGTCGTTGGTAGAATTGCCTTGCAAGAAATGTTGTAAGAAGTTTTTTAGGAAGTAGAAAAATGAATCAAAAGCTCAAGTATACATAAGGAAAAGGAGATCATTTCAGAAAGAATAAATGAAAGAAAAATATTTTATTTTTCTTATTTTAAATAATATGGAATATAACAGTTTGTTCAAAATTATATCAAAAATTAGTTCAGTGACTCAAACTTATAAATAAATAAAATAAATTATAGTAATGCTGTAAGGAATGGGAGAGAGGAATTAAGAATATTCTTTTATTAGATATTGTGTTATGAAATACATGGGCCTTTGCCATAAAGTATTATAGTATCATTTAAAAGTAGATTTTTATTAATTATAAATATATATTGCAAATGCTATGTTTGCCACTAAGAATTTTTTTTATAAAGGTGTTTTGCTATCTTAAAATAAGAGAAACATTGGAATCATATAAAATAATTAAAACCCAAGAACGTGGAAAAAGAATAAGAGATTACAAAGAAAATGAGGGCCACAAAGAGACAAAAATAAGAAATATGGTAGATAGTAATCTAAATAGATCAAGAACTACTTTAACATCAATAGTTTAAATATATCCAAAACGTATACAAACACTCAACAGGTTAAAATACCAAGACCTGATTGTACGTTTTCTGCTAGAAACAATGAAAAGCCTCTACCATATTGTTCACATGTGTACGGTGTCTCTTGAGCATGGCTTTGCCAATGTATTTGATGTATTTGAAATAGACTGGGAAAAATGAAAGGCTTTCCCACATACTGTTTAATATTTAGTATGTGCTAACATGTGTCTTTGAAAGCCCATGAGAGGAAGGAAGGCTTTGCCACATTTCTTACATTCTTATGGCTTCACTCCATATTCCTCACACTCAAAGGGTATGTGTCCGGACTGGACAGGATGCTCCTATGATAGAAGGAATAGTGACATATGAAGACTCTTCCACATACGCTGCCTTCCTATGGTTTTATTGCAGTAGAACTTTTCTTTTTCAGATGAAGATTTGGACCCTTTTGGAAGATTTATTCACACTAATTTCTTTCTTTGCTTTCATAGATTATCTCTACAATATAACTTTTATAAAATATGACAAGCACCTTATTAATGTTTGGATTATTAATAATTTAAATTTATTAATAGGCCTTAGACATTCATGGTCACCAATATCAGAGAAAGTACAGGTTTCCTGGAATGTCTGAATTAGTTGAAGTTAATGGATAAATAACTTTAAAACACTGGTCTTAGCTATTATCATACCAATGATATACACATATACAGTTACTTAGTACTGTTTCCAAGTGAAATCCTACAACTGTTGAACACCTATGTTGCAATAGGATGTTTATTTTTTGGTGATTTCTATTTAAAATAAATAAATTTTAAATGATGCTTAAAAATAAGAAATCCACATTAGTATTAAGATACAGATAGATTAAAATTAATGGGATAGAGAAAGATACATCATGCTAACACCAATCAAAGCTAAAAGGCAGGAGTAGGTATATGAATTTCATACAAAGTAGATTTCATAGCATCAGAATTATCAGAAATAAAGTGGGACCTTACATAATGATAAATGGATCAATTCTTTAAGAAGACAGAAATTCTTAATATTTATGTGCCTAATAATAATGTCAAATCATTTAGAAAAAACTGATAGATATACAAAAAGAAATAAACAAATGTACTAATACAGTTAGATATCTCAACACTCCTCTATCAGTAACTGATAGATTCTATAGGTAGAAAAACTAGTAAGTGCATAACACACCATCAAGCAACTGATGAGTCTGTAGAAATCAATAAAACACTTCATCCAGGAATAGCAAAAGGCATATTCTCCTCAAGCTCAAAAAGAACATTTACTACAATAGATCATATTCCAGGCATGGATAATTATGCATAGTGCAAATAAAAACTCTCAAGAAATATTTTAAAATATTTTGACCTGAATGAAAATTAAAATGCAGTTATCAATCTTTCTGGGATACAGTGTAAGTTTACAGGGAAACTTAAAGCATTAAATGTATATATTAGAAAAGTGACAGATCTGAAATTTATATATAATCTTCCACCTTAGGAAACTAGGAAAAGAAAAATAAATTAAATGAAAATAGGCAAAAAAAGAAAAAAAAAAGAACAGAAACAAATGAATGTCAAACAGAAAATCAATGGAGAAAATAAAACCAAAAACTGATTCTTTGTAAAGATCAATAAAATTGATAACCCTCCAGCTGGTTACCTAAAACGTGAGACAAGGCACAAAATATTAATATCAAAAATGAAAGAGGGTCCATAAGCACTGATTCTATGGACATTAAAAGAATGATACAAGAATATTTTGAATAACTTTACAAAATAAATTTGATAAGCAAATGAAATAGACTAATTCCTTGAAAGGTAGTCTATCAAAAATAACTTTAGGAGAAAATTAAATAGTTACATTAAAAGAAAGGATAACTACAAATCAGTATCTCCCATGAAGATAGATGCAAATAGCATGGGAAGATTATTATATCAAATCTACAAGGTGTAAAAAATTATATTTCACAACAAAATTAGATTTATTATTTATTAAAAGTTATTCAAGATTGATTTGACATCTAAAATCAAACAGCATAATTCATAACTTTGGCAGCATAAGCAGAAAACTTATGTGATACTATAAATAGATGCAGAAAGAGTACTTGACAAGATCTAACATTCACTTATGTTAAAAACTCTCAGAACAATAGGAATAGGAAGAAAGTCACTCAGTTTCATAAAGAATGTCTAAAAATCCTTATAGCTACCTTAATACTTAAGGTGAGAATGTTGATGATATCCTAAATTCAAGAGCAAGGAAGTATATCTAATTTCCCATCATTCCTGTGAACATTGTACTAGCTAATGCAATAAGAGGAAAACAAAAATCAAAGAAGGGAACAAAGAGATAAAACATTTTTTGCAGATGGCATAATAGTTTAAGTAAAAAATTTTGAAGAATTGACTAAAAACTAATGAACAAGTATGTAATTACTGGATACAAGGTCCTTATGCAAAAGTCATTCTTCCTTATACACCTTAAATAAAAAATTAGAATTTGAAATTAAATACTCAGTGCCATTTACTTCAGCACCAAAAGAATACTTAGATATAAATCTAACAAACTATGTGCCATATAAGAAGAAAACTACAAAATTCTGATGAAAGAAATCAAAGAATACATAAATAAACGGAGAGATATTTCATGTGTAAGGATAGATTCAATATTGTCAAGATGTCTGTCCTTTACAACTTGATCCATAGATACAAAACAATCCCAAGTAAAATCCCAATAAGTTATTTAGTGAATATTGACAAAATGATTATGAAATTTATTTGCTAAGATGAAGACTTACAATACCCCAGACAATGTTGAAATTGCAGAACAAAGCTAGAGATCTGACACTGTTTCAAGACATACTGTAAAGCTATAGCAGTAATATATTACAGGTGATCATTGCTAAAACAGTAGACAAATAAATCAGTGGAACAGAAGAGGTAGCCTAGAAGTTGACTCATTCAAATTCAGCTGATCACTGACAAAAGAGCAAAGGCAATTCGATGTCAAAAGAAGCATCTTTTTGTTAAATTGTGGTGTAAAAACTAAAAAATACACATGCAAACTGTAAACGAAGACGTAGACTTTACACTTTTCCCAAACATAAACTTAAAGAGGATCACAGACTGAAATGTAATATGAAAAATTATAAAACTCCTCAATGATACTACAGGAGAAAATCGAGGTCATTAGGTTTAGAGATGTAATGTATTTTAGATACAACACCAAAACAACCACTGATGAAAAGTACAAAAAAATGGTAATTGTACTTCATTTAAAAATAAAAGCTTCTTCTCTTTGAAAGAAACTCAACAGAATCCTTGAGTAGTAGACAAGCCACAGATTGAAGAAACTATTTGGAAAATGTATACCTAATAAAAGACTATGATTCAAAATGTATGAAGAATATTTAGGACTCAACAGAACAAAATACTCAATTAAAATTGGGCAAAATACCTGAATAGACACATTCACAAAGAAGATATACTAATAGCAAATAAGCATATGAAAAAATATCCAAGTCATAGGTCACTAGGTTATTGCAAATTTTAACAATGGTGAGATACCACTGGATACATATTTGAAAGACTAAAATCCTAAACACTGACAACACCAGATGATGATGAATATATGAAGAAATAGAAACTCTTGTTCATTGCCAGAGGAAATACACATGAATAGTGCAGCCACTCAGAAGGAGAGTTTGGGTAGTTTTTTTAAAAAACAAACATCTATAGTATGTTTCAAAAATCATGCTCTCCGGTGCCTACCCTAAGTAAAATAAAAGTGTATATACAAAAAAACTGTAAACAATGTTCACAGCGCTTTTTTTATTGCAGAGTGTCACTCTGTAATGGTAGGTAGAGTGCCCTAGAGTCATAGCTCTCAGCAATCTCAAACTCCTAGGCTCAAGTAATCCTCTTGCCTCAGCCTCCTGACTAGTTGGGACTACAGGCAGGACCACACTGCCCAGCTAATTTTTTCTATTTTTAGTAGAGATGGGTCTTATTCTTGCTCAGGCTTGGTCTTGAACTCCTGAGCTCAGGTGATCTACCCGCCTCAGCTTCCCAGAGTGCTAGGATTATAGCAGTGAGTCACCCCGCCGGCACATCAGCATTATTTATAATTATCCAAACTGATATGCAGCTAAGACATCATCTAGTAGATGAGTGAGTACCCAAACTGTCCTATACACATAATATGGCATGTTATTAGCGCCAAAATTAAATGGTGCGCCAAGCTGAAAAAGACATGGAGGAAATTTAAATGCAAATTACTAAGTGAAATAAGCCAATCTAGAAAGTCTACATACAGTATGATTCCATTTAGATAACATTCTGGAAAAGGTTACACTGTGGAGACAGCAAAAATGTCAGGCATGCAAGTTGAGGAAAAGATGAAGAGGCACAGCCGAAGGATTTTTAGGTTAGTGAAACCATTCTGTATGATACTACAAAGGTAGATACAGGCCACTCTATATTTGTTAAAATCAGTAGAATGTACAACATCAAGCATGAACCTTCGTGATGGATTTTAGCAAATAATAATACATTAATATTAGGTTATTGATTATAACAATTATAACAATAGAATGGGAAACTAAAGGATAATGATGGGGTATATAGACATTTCCTATATTTTCTGCTCGGTTTTCTTTTTTGTTTTTAATCAGCCAGAGACCCCAGTGAGGTCAAAATTGTGACCCCTAGTTTAAAAGGCTCTAACCGGTTAGCTATGGAGCCCAGCTGCTTATTTTTCTATAATTCTAAAACATTTAAAAATAAAGTTTATTAATTAAAAGTAATAATTAAAATCTCAGTTGAAATAAAAACAAATGGTAAATTAGAAGTGGTGACAAAATATTAGGAATATTTAGAAAAATATTTTAAACACTAAGGAAATATTAAGAAAATAAGCAATATTACAGGTATTTAGAAAACAATGTTAAGAAAAAATGTATTTCTCTCTGCTGTGCTGAGAGAGAAAAAAACATGACATCTATATAAATAACTATAAACATCAAATAGAAAGTAGAGATAGTGCAAGTAGATGGATTATCAGGCACAAATATTCTAAGGTCATAAAAATTACATGTACTTGAAAAGTGCAGCCAGTGATATCAGAGACAGTAGGTGAAATGAGATGAAGCTGTAGAATAAATAGAGCTGGATCAGTAGGGTCTTACAGGTCATGTTAAAACATCATTAAGTGCAATTAAAAATTACTGAAGAACTCTTACTGGATACTGACTAAATATAATTTACTATTAAGGATACTGCTGGGTTTAGAGACTTGAGTAGAGGGAAGTACCAGTGGAAGCCAGAAGAGCAGGTGGCTAATTATATTTTAAAGGTATAATTGAGTGAGTTTAAAGTAGGATATAGCAAAGAGTTACACACAGCACTAGAAGTTTTCTTAAAAATGTCTTCTTGGGTCAGGATATTGGAAAGTAAAATGATATCTGTTTAGTATGTTCTATAGGAAAGATATATACATAAAAAATGTGTATATATATATATGTATATATGTATACATTTTTTTTTTTTGAGACAGAGTCTTATTATGTCACCCTGGGTAGAGTGCTGTGGTGTCACAGCTCACAGCAACCTCCAACTCTTGGATTTAGGAGATTCCCTTGCCTCAGCCTCCCAAGCAGCTAGGACTACATGCCCCCACCACAATGCCCAGCTATTTTTTGGTTGTAGTTTGTTATTTGGCAAGACCAGGCTGGATTCGAACCACCAGCTCCCGTGTATGTGGCTGGTGCCCTATTTTCTTCCTCTTTTTTACATAAGTTAGAAGAGATGATAAGAACAGAGTAACTACTGACAAGTCAAAAAGTATATTGTAATATTAACAGTTGCAGTTTCTAATATTTAAGAAACTCTGCACCAGGAACCATGGAATGGGCTTTTATTACATTATTTTATTTAATATTTATTTAAGCTCTTTATATCCTTATTATGCACATTTAATAGATGAAGAGAGACAGAGACAGTAAACACCTTCCCTAGGTACCTTTGCTAGCTGAGAAAATTTTAGTTTCCTTATTTTTTTATTTCAGATGAGTACCAGGGTACAAGCTCTGGGGTTACATTATTTGCATTTGTCAGGTAGAGTCCAAGTTGTAGGTGACCCTTCACCCGACGGTGTGCTGTATATCTGCACATTGTGCCCATTAGGCCAGAGTTTACCAATCTCTCTCCCTCCTCCCTTCCCTGCTGTCTCTTCTCCCTCCTTCCCCCCATTTGGATTTGTGTTATTTCCTGTAGGCATGTAGTTGTTTTTCTACTGGTTTCATATTAGTATTGAGTACATTGGATACTTGTTTTTTCATTCTTGTGATACTTTACTAAGGAGAATGTCCCTCAGTTCCATCCTGGTTAGTACAAGAGATACAAAGTCTCCATCTTTTTTATGGCTGAAGAGCATTCCATAGTATACATTAATCATAGTTTATTAATCATTCATGTATTTTGGGGCACTTGGGTAGATTCCGTATCTTGGTGATTGTCATTTGAGCTGCAGTAAATATTCTAGTGCAAACATCCTTTTTGTAAAATGATTTTTTTTCTACTGGTAGATGCTTAGTGATGGGATTGCAGGATCAAATGGAAGGTCTACTTGAGGATTTTCCATACTTCCTTCCAAAGAGGTTGTAGTAGTTTTCAGTCCCACCAACAGTGTAAAAATGTTCCCTTCTCTCCTCATCCATGCCACTACCTGCATGAAGCTTTGGGACTTTGTGATGAGGGCTATTCTGACTGTGATTAGGTGATGTCTCAAGGTGGTTTTGATTTTCATTTCTAGAAGCAAAAACAAAGAGTTTATGATCCTCTCAGGAGATGCAGAAAAATCATTCAACAAAATTCAGGATCTCTTTCTAACGAGAACAATTAAGAAAATAGGCATAGGTAGGACATTTCTTAAACTGATAAAAGCCACTTATAGGAAAGATATTTTTATTTGCTATTTTATCATTTTAACAAAGATATTTTTATTCCTATTGTATAAAAAGGAAATACATATTAGATATTAAGATCTCTTAATAACTATCAGTTTCTAGAGTTGAAACCGATATTTTCTAACTCCGGGAAGTAGAATGATGTACCTGCGTCTAAGAGGTTAGTGGGAGGGAGGATTAAAAAGTGAAAATGGTCAATGAGTGAAAAATATAATTAGAAAGAATGAACAAGACTTGTTAGTACAACAAAATGACTGTAATCATAAGTTAGGGTATACCTTAAAATAACTGAACGAATGAAGTAAATTACCCTCAAATAACATTTAAAAGTTTAAACAGGTCAAGGTGGGTAGATTACCTGAGCTCACAAGTTTGAGAACAGCCTGAGCAAGACAGATAACCAGTCTCTACTAAAAATAGAAAAATCAACTGGGCATTGTGGTAGGCATCTATGGTAGAATCAGATGTACCTGCCCAAATAGGCCTGCCCTGCCCAAGGAAGGGTCAGACTCATGTCCCTCCCAGGAAATAGGAATGCTGCCAATTGCTGTGCTCCCCATCCCTTTAAATCCCCATCCACCATAACCCACGTGTGGAATTCCTTTCTTGATTTCACCCCACCTGCATTTAGGTGGAAATAAAGACCGCATTATTTCTACAGAACAGGGATTCTGTTTTCCTTTCATTCGGCTCCTCGAAATAATCTTTCATCCTTGGTTCCAGAACCTTTCAATCTATAGGCCTTGATACTCTGGAGGATGAGTAGGAATCCAAGAGTTGGAGGTTGCTGTGAGCTAGAATGCCACAGCACCCTACTCAGGGTGACAGAGTGAAACTCTGTCTCAAAAGAGAGAGAGAGAGAGAAGGGAGGAAGGAAGGAAAGAAGGAAGGGCTAAACAATAAATTTTAACATTTTGAGTACTTGAATGATGGGCACATTAAAAGCCCCAACTTAAACTTTATAAAAGATATCCTTGTAAAAGAAACATTTTACCCCATAATAGTTTAAAATTTAAAAAAAACATACAATAATTATTAAAAATTTTAAAAGTTAATTATCATTGGCTCGGCACCTATAGCTCAACCAGCTAAGGCACCCGCCACGTACACATAAGGTGGTGGGTTCGAATCCCCAGCCTGGACTCGCCAAACAACAATGATGGCTGCAACCAAAAAATAGCTGGGCATTGTGGCGGGTGCCTGTGGTCCCAGCTACTTGGGAGGTGGAGGCAGGAGACTCGCTTGAGCCCAGGAGTTGGAGGTTGCTGTGAGCTGTGATGCCACAGCACTCTACCCAGGGAGACAGCTTGAGGCACTGTCTCAAAAAAAAAAAAAAAAAAGTGCACTCTTGTTTGGGTATCAGGCTCCAACTTACACCTCAAAACACAGCTGAAATACTATTTATTTTATTGGGTTTCTGTGACTCCTTGGTCAGAGTGGTGCTTTGCATATACATGCCAAAATGAAATGTGCATGTCCACTAACTACTTGTGTTAGAATTTCCTTACTGATCTCTGCCTTTCCTTACTGATCTCTGAGCAAGACTGGGCCAACCCTGCGGGCAAAGAGGGTTTGGTTACTCTTCACTCAGCCCCAATTCCTCTAATGCTGAGCACACAGTAGGTGTTTGAGAAATGGTTATAAAGGGGTTGCCTGGAATGGCCTAGCAGACAGGAAGTAGAATGGGAAACCACAAGGCAGAGTGGCTGGCAGAAGATTTTCCAAATCCCTGTGCTGGGCCACAGGACCCACTGAGACTCACTTTGGAGCCCTCCCACCTGTCTAGTCTCCCCTTATCAGGCACTTGCATGTCCCCCAGAACCCACCTGCTCAGACACTGCCTTTCAGGACCATCCTCTGGATCAGCTAGGTGCAAACCCTGAAATAACTTCCTGCCTGGCTCCAGGTGCTCAGCTGCAACTCTGAGGCCAAATTCAGTGGGAGTTGGGGATTATCCAATTGGGATGTTACTAGGAGTGACATTGTTGGCTTTAGATGAGGCCAGTCATGTCTACATTTCAGAGGAGAAGCCTGCTTCACAGGGAATATGTAGTTTTGGTGTCTGCAGGGGTCCGTGGCTGTTTAAAGGTGACCTCATTAATGAGCTTCTAACAGAGGAAAACACACTGTCAAACATAGCAAGACAAACCCACAGCACATAATTGCCTCTTTGAAGGAAAAACGCACAACATAACTCCTCCCTTTGTTTTATTTAATTAAAACACCTGTGGCCTAACCTGTCCTCTCTGAGAGTTTTGTTTTCTCTGCCTGGAAGAGCCCTAAGGGGACAGTAGGAGTCCAAGCTCTCCTCTCCAGCCTCAGTTCCTGCCAAAACCACATCCCTAGAAAATACCGGCCTGCAGGAGAAAAAGGAAGGGGGAAGCCAACTCCCCACAGCAGGTTCTGTTCTCAGTCTGCAGCAGGGAAAGAAAAACCGTTTTTTTACCTTTTAAAGCCAGAGCAACTTTTCCTCACCTGCTGGCCCCTTCCACCTTCCCTCTTGCCAGGCCATTTCCTTTCTCTCTCCTCCCCCCCCCACCCCCCCGCTCCTGTCCTGAGAAAGTAAATCAACTTTTTACATCTTTATAGCCTAATCTTTCTGCGAAACAATCTTTCTCTGCCTGTGTACTAATTTCACATGGTATTAAGGGCTTCGGGAGGAAACTCCAGAGAGCTCCAGCGTCCCAGCTCTTGCGCTTGTGGCTGACTGACCCCGCCCATCACTCACAGCTGAAGGGAGGCGCTGGGCTCTCCCTGGGACCCCTTTCTGCATCCACCCCTGTGGGTGGTCTGCAGGTGGGAATGTTCCCGGGTTGTGACCAGTGTGGTGCGTGCTCAGTGGGCTTCCCCAAGACCCAAAGGGTGTCCTCTATGTTG
>CAUYTI010146941.1:0-37155 GCA_963575145.1 Galago senegalensis | reverse complement strand
TTTTTATGTTCCCATAACAAGTGTTTAAAAATTTTTTAACAAAAACCCCCATATTTTAAAAATTTCATTTTTTTTTAAACGTTTAAACATAAAAAAAACTTTTTTTTAGGGGTTGGGGGGTGGGGGGGGGCATGGGGTGGTGGGAGGGGAATTCGAGTGTTCACTTCTGTGGTTCATCTTACAAGGGTACAAGTGAATCTTTCTATGAGCAGAATATGAACGTTTTAACACAATAACTAAGAAAATTATATGAAGGCTATGTTAACTAGTTTGATGGAAGTGTTTCGGATTGTTTGTGAAAACACCACACTGTACCCCAGAAGTGCATTAATGTACACAGTTACCATTCAATTTAAAAAAAAAAAAAGTATTAAGCTAAGTTTTTAACTGGTAGGTAAATCAGAATTGTAGTGACCAGGCTGGATTTACCCTCTCAGCATTCTTCCTGATTGCAATTCAAGTATCAAAATTAAATGTCATGTTTTATATTTTACAGAAGATGATCTAAGAAATATGGGACCAGTAGATGCTCAAATATATCTTGAAGAAATGTCTTGGAATGAAGGTTGGAACTTTTTTTTTCTCTTGACTACAGTGAGGAGAAATATTAGGAATTTCCTTTTTTTTTAAAGATATTTTCTATAAGAAAAAAACTCATTATTTAGAAATATTAAAAAGGAGTAATAGCTTGGCCTTCCATATATATGTGTATTTCTGTATTATTTTTGCTTAATTCTAAGCTTTATTGATATCTCCCTAATATGGCTTATGTCTGTCCAGTTATTAGATGTTAGGTGCATTAAGGTGTGTCGTAAGGGTCTTTTTGGTTTAATTTTTACTTTTGGCTTTTGGAATTCTGTCTAGTATGGTAAATAAAGTAAGAGGCTGCTTTTGTTTTATTCTTTGTAACAGTTGAGATGAATCCCTATTAGAATTTTCTTCTCTTTATGGGATCATTAACTTTTGGGCAGTGCTTTATGTTATACTCTTCTATTTGGAGGCTTGATTTTTACTTTAAACTCTGGCTTTTTGATTATCTCATAGGAACTTTTCAGTGAAAAATCTTTCACTGCCCTTGATCCATCGTGAAGTCATGCCTTTTTCCCTTTTCTGCTATTAAAAATTTAAACTTAAATCCAGTTTAATTTTCCCATTTTTCTGATAGTTCCTTGAGTTTTTTTGATTAGATATCATAAAATGGAGAAAACACCCTTTTCTAAATGGAAGCCAAGAGTACAGCACTTCTCAATTTCTCTGGGCAAATGAAGAAAATCTCCCTATTTTCTAGAATTTTTATATATTCTTAAACAAACAGCTTTATTGTTCACCCAGGGGTACAGATTCCCTATGGTTTGTACAATTTTACTAATGAGTGTGGATGGGTAGATGAACAGCCATCTGAAAGCAACTTTTTGTGGTTTTTAATGTCAAATTCTTAGTGCTCATAAGAAATGGATCAAAAGCCATATTAACTGAAGAGAATGATTTTTTTCACCTGTTGGACCAACATTCTGCCTCCAACCACCCAAATGAAATCCTAAATCCTAGAGTGGAGATTCTTATTTGCAGTGAATAATTGGAAAAGTTGAGTATTTTTTTTTTTTCCCTCTGTAGAGACAGAGTTTCACTTTGTCACCCTTTATCAAGGGTGACAATGGCATCACACAGCTCACAGCAACCTCCAAATCCTGGGCTTAGGTGATTCTCTTGCCTCAGCCTCCTGAGTAGCTGGGACTACATGCGCCTACCACAATGGCCCGGCTATTTTCTTGTTGCAGTTTGGCCAGGGCTGGGTTTGAACCGACCACCCTTGGTATATGGGGGGCCAGTGTTCTGCTCACTGAGCCACAGGTGCCGCCCTGGAAAAGTTGTGTTTTTTATAACTAGGCTCCCAGTGGTGGTGATAGTCTCATCGGAATAAACAGAAGAGCTACTGCTGTGAAAACAATAAATACATTAGTGATGGAGCTTTTCGCACTAGGTTGTGGAGGGGAGTGATGGGAGACTTCCAAACTAAATATTTTTAGAAAATAGTTTGTCTCCTTATCAATCAGTATGTATATGTGTGTATGTGTTTAATTTCTCATAAACAAATTCATTCTTTTGCTGTAGTTGGTATGGCTGATAATACTACATTTAGTAATGAGTCCTCATAATATAAAAATCATGAAAATGGGTTTTTATAATTTTTCCTTTGTTAAGCTTTAACAACTATAAGAATCTTAAGATTTTATTTTAAAGTAAGGTTGTAGGTTGGTGACTTAAGCACCTGTTCAGTCAGTAAATACATGGGCTTTCTCATACAAGTGGAAATGCTAACATATTAAAGGAAATGCATAATGTGAAATCAATAAAAGTTATCATGAATGTGTTAGTGTCTCTGCGACTCCCTAAAAAGTAAACTTGATAATAAAGGAGATACAGAAGGGCCCAGTCATAGCCAATCAATCAGTAATAAGCAGAGAAAATTAATCTTTACAGGATGCCTTTAGATGCTAATTTAAATTAAGGGTTTTTATCATTGTAAAGATGGGAATAATCCTTACTGTCATGAGACAAAAAACTGAGCAACAGCTACATGAAGCCATTACTCTTGCAAGAATATTTTAAAACTACATAAGTTTTGAATAAAGCTTTTTTGTAACTGAAAAGACCAGCCTTGGCAGATGAAATTAAATGAAAAGTATGATCACCTGGCCAAGTAAAAAATTGCTTAAAACTTCCTTGAGGATCATTTTCAGAATGGAAGGTGAATATCCTGAACAGGAAAAAAGGTGATGAAAACCCTCCATGATAGACACAACCAAATTATCAGCTGCATGATCAAAAGACAGTATGAAATGACACATTTATTATGCTTAATAGGAATGCATGAAGTGTTAAGGGACTGAAGCTAACCTCCTTACACGTAGGCTTTTGTGTAGTTTTGTCATTTTGGTGGTCTTCATTCAGTTTATTTAAAAGGATGATTTATGTAAAAATACTTTGTTAAAAGTGTGATGGTAAAGTAATAACAGAAGAAATTTTAACAAGATGTGAATTTTTAGCAAGCATTAACATTGGGAGTCATCTACAACAAAACTCCACAATAGCCCCTGGTGTCCTCAGTGTCATTTACCAAGCACATGTCACCTCAGATTGTTTCTCAGTGTTCATTGAGGTAGTAAAAAAACAAGAGGGGGAGATATAGCTTAAGAAAATTAATGTTTAGAATATGTACACTTTTAGACAATAATCAATTCACTTTGAAAACATGCTCTAGTACATAGAGCTCAGGCAAGGAAGATATTTGTATGTTTAATTCAAGATTAAATTATTTTTCATTTTGGAGAAAGAAGGCATTGTGAAGAATAAAAAGCAAGATTAGGTGAATGAATTCATATTTTCCTTACTGATTAATAAACAAAATTTCTTTTTTTACTAATTTTTCCAACACTACACTTAATAGAAAGCAAATACAAAACAGTTGAATTTTTCTTTTTATTACTGTGTACAGGGAGATCAAAATATTAATCAAGTTTGAGAACTGAATGAAGATATTTGTAGGAAATCCTGAGTTCTTCTGTGACTTACTTCCTTTATCTCTAATAGAAAATTATGCTACTAAACTAGATTATGTGATTAGTAAGTTCTTTTTCTTTGATGGTCACTTCTCAGAGACAGGAAAATGGAATGAACAGTGGATCAGAAATCCTTCCATAGAAGAACACAAGAATTACAACTTCTTAGGAGGATGATAAACTTAAAATTTCCATCATTTAGAGTCAAAATTTTGTACCATATTGCCTCCTATGGGCATCTCTTTTTGGTTCATGTGTCCTTTGTAAATACCCAAATACAGACACACTCCACTGGGAGAAAAGGAAAAATCCATAGTGTTGTGTTTATACATATGAGTCAGGATTCTTGAAATTGATTGACAGTACAGTTTATCCAGATGTTGAACTTGATAAATAATTGAGTTAGCAGAATTTTCTCTAAAGGATAAACTCTGGGCAAAAGCATCATGCTCCTTAACAGTGAGACAAGCAGGGTTGTTTTTCTTTTCTGTCACTGCAGTGTTTTCGACAAATACATTGTTGAAATAATGTGAAATTTACATATCTTAATAGAAGACTTCAGAAGAAATTTCATGGGTTTCTTCTGAGCATCCTCTCTCCCCCCAAAATCTGGACTTTTGATTTATAGCTCAGTCCATCTCCTCTGTAGATAAAAATTCTTTGGCAAATAATTTTTAGAATCCCTACCCTTATGTAAGAATTTTTTCCCATTTCTCCTTTCAATATATACTGAACTGCTTTCTTTCATTTTGCAATCTCTGTGGGGTTAACTCTGCATTTTTTATTGTGTTAATGAAGTAGTTACTTGTGTTTGAAGCATTATTTTGTTTTCTTTGCAGATGATCACTCTTTTTCTCTGAGTTGCCGATGTGGTGGAAAATACAGTGTTTCCAAGGATGAAGCAGAAGAAGTTAACTTGATTTCTTGCGATACATGTTCACTAATTATAGAAGTCCTTCATTGTAACTAAAAACTATTCACTGCTTGGAGTCATCTAACTTTGTATTTTGACATGAGGAAGAGAGGCCACTGGGCTTTGCATTTTCAAGGAAATGGGTTTCTTTTTGGTCAGCCTGATTATTTGCAAAGAAAATGTAAGATTGTAGGGGTGGTGCCCCTGGCTCAAAGGAGTAGGGTGCTGGCCCCATATACCAGAGGTAATCAGTATATTACTTTTGTTAAGGTACAGTCAGTATTAATGCCTATACTTATCAATAAGTGGTATACAGTATGATGAAATCTACTTTTATAGTAATTATTGACTATAGCAAACTGTAAGTGGCATATTCCTTAAAGATTTATTTTTCTGTGTATTCAATATTCTGCATACAGTACAAGTCAGAACTCAATTTAATGAACTTTAAAAGATCCTTAATGGGATCACTGAAACGTTTTTATTTCAAATGAGTGGGCTAGCATGTAACTTAGCAGTTTTTTACTCTAACTCTTGAGCAGATTGTTGGATTGGGTTGATAATTAATTACTACTCTGATTTGTAAATTCATTATATCTCTGAAGCCAAAAAATCAAAAGTAAGGTAGTCATCTAGGTAACTCTACCCCCTATGTTTTGAACTAATAGCTTGCAGAGTGTGTTGCTTATTAACTACATATAACTAAAAATGAATAGCAAATAGTTTATTGGTAAATACATGGTTTTAATGGCAGTAATAAATTCACCTGAACAGGGGACAATAATCTTCAAAAGAATAAATTTTTGCTAATCATCAGAAAATCTGTGTCCATTAGGGCTGTCACGTAGAAATCCAAAATCACTGAGAGGCCAAATCTGTAAAATAAAAATGTGGTTGAAGACAATTAATGAAAGTAATGTTATATCATCATATTCCCTTTCTTGTTCATCCCTTGTTTAAGGATATTTAAAATGTCCTTACTTGCCAGTCAAAAATAAAATTATCTGCATCAAATAAGACTTTAGAAAATAAACTTCTATGTGTATATGTATTTAATCTCTAAAGTTTAGAACATTCAGGTATTCAAGAAATTATGTTTATTGTATGAAAATATATATATATATGTATGAATATACAACCCTCTGTTTTCTTCTTCTACACTCAAATAAGAGTAATTATACACCTTCAACTTAAAAGTGGCTAGGTTTTAAGTACTTGAATATGGCATCTGTTTCAGTGTCTGTGTATTCTTTTTTTTTTATTTTGAGACAGAGCCTCAAGCTGTCCCCTGGGTAGAGTGCCACTGTGGCATCACAGCTCACAGCAACCTCTAACTCCTGGGCTCAAGCGAGTCTCCTGCCTCTGCCTCCCAGGTAGCTGGGACCATAAGCACCCACCACAACACCTGGCTATTTTTTGGTTGCAGCTGTCGTTGTTTGGTGGGCCCAGGCTGGATTCGAACCCACCACTTTAAATGTATGTGGCTGGTGCCTTAGCCACTTGAGCCACAGGTGCCAAGCCTGTCCTATGTATTCAATGTATTTTTCTCCTTACTGCTTAGGATAAAAAGTAGGAGCCAATGAAAACAATCTTCCTCAAGAATCACCCATTTAGTATAACCATGTACCTCCATGACTCTGTACTTACCTAGAGTATCCCTGCACTACAGGTGATTTGGCCCTAGATTGCTGTTCTTCACATACTTATTCAAATCAAAGGTTTCTAAGGCTATAGCTAAGGTAATTTGAACTTTGTGGATGAGGGTGGCGGGGTATGATGTTTTGAATAGAATGGTTAAAGACCACCATCTTCATAAAATGTAGTCAATATTTAACAGTTAAGTGAACTGACAGTTGAAATTTTAAAGTTCATTTTGAGATAAACTTTTTAAGCTCAGAGAATAATGCTGATGTTTTAAACAAAAAACAGTACCTTAAAGAAGATCCGTCCTCTTATTAGTCCATATGGAATAGGTCCATAGTACCTCGAATCTGTAGAATTCTGTAGATTGTCACCTTCTAGCCAAACATGACCTGTTGGCACCTAGAATCAGAAAAGAAAAGCAGCCCTCTTTGAAAAGATAATTTAGGAACTATAATTTAAAAGCATGCCATTTAGAGGCAGGAGGAAATGCAAAGTTCTCTTTTATAAAATACATACAGATCCTAAGGTTTCGTTTTTGCATTTTTCCTTTTATTTCTTGCACAGTATAATTTTACTAAATATCAAAGGTTTTGACTTTTTAAAAGACCTATCTTTTTTTTTGTCATGTGGTTCCCAAACATTAATTTGTTATACAAACCCCAAACTGAGGTTATAAATGATCAAAACAGTATGACAGGGTCATTAATTTAATAGACTTCAAAAGAGGTCATTAGGATGCTGACTGAAAATGTGCCCTTATGTCTCAGTAACAGCATAAGCAGGGCAGCCACTCACTCAGCAACATCCTGGGGCCAATACCAAGGCCAGACCTATTAGAATGCTCATGATGAACTAAATGGTAATTGATTGTGACATCAATTACAAATAATCTCATCATTTTATTGGAGTGGGCTTGTCAGAATTCTAATTAAGATCCTTGTTCTGCCTTTGTATAGGCCATATCTTCAATGCCTTATACTTCGATAATGACCATGAAGAACCAGAAGGACCTATTATAAAATCATCAGTTGTAAAATTAATGATGGTGACCTTCTACTAAATGAAAAGACCCTATCTCCTATATGTCCTATATATTAACTGGTAAATAAGTTTAAGTTTTTACTCAATGACAATTACAAGCCTATTTAGGATAGAACATGTTCCTTTATAAAAAAGCATTCTATACTATATCTTTTCCTATTAATATTTGTTCAATATAAATTTAAAACATTACTCTCCAGCAGTCTTTAAAATTGCTTTTTATAAGTTTTTATTTTATAGTTTTATTACTCAAGAAAGTTCAATTGTTGACCAGACCAAAGTGATCTATTAGGAGGTAATTTATTTTCACTATCCTTTTGGTTGGCTTTTACTTGAAATCTTATATAAAGAAAATATCATTATTTGGTTTAATAAGAGAAACTAATTTTTTAAAAGTCACTTTTTTTGAAAAATTTATACAAAAATATAAAATTTCAATTACATAAGAGATTATGCAGTTCTGGAATGTCTTGTTTCATAGATATTTGCAAAAACCTTCAAGTTTACTCCCTTTAAGTAGACTTAAAATTTTAAATCTATTTCTAGAACAAAGACATACGTTTATCAGATAGTATAAGATCGCTCACTTTTATTAGTGGAACTAGTTATAAAAGGAAAGAAGAACAAAGTAATGAATTTGGAAAAGCCATATGTAGTTAACATATTCTGAAGTATTACTTTGAAAAATCTTCACCTTACAGCTAAAGATCTTTCATGTTTAAATATCCATAGCTTCTCCTTTCAAAGTATTTCTAAGTTCTATTAAATTAGGTAATAAGGAGGGCATGCTAGGTGGCTTACTCCTGCAGTCCTAAGACTTTGGGAGGCCAAGGCAGGAGGATAGATAGCATGAGGCCATGAATTTGACACCAGCTTGGGCAAATACAGCATGAAAAAAGTAATAGGGACATTAGCCCTTTGTGATACAAATGGCAAATATTGCCAATTTGTCATTTATCAATCTTTGCTTTTTATGTCTTCTGAATTTTGAATCCTAGTTAGGCTTTCATGGTTTTTATTTTCTACATTTAACTACAGTAGAACCTGTAAATTGACCACCAAGGGGACTATAGCAAACTGGTCAACATAAGGAACTAGGTCTAATGTACTGATTACATGTGGTTCATGTCTGATCTATGAAAATTAGGTCAACTTACGGAGGTGATCACTGTAGGGAGATGGTCAACTGTGGAGGTTGTACTGTATTTTATTTTTTTGGAATACATCTTGACAGCTAGTGTAAGGTTTGGAATATTTTAGTTTTTGTAAATTGAATGGTTAATTTAGTACCTTAGTTATAATTTTCTTTGCATTTGATTATTGGCAAGGTGGAACATTATTTCCTGCATGTTTCATGATTGTACTGCATCACAATGAATACCCTTAACCTACTTTCGCATATATTAATCTTTGGGATCTCAGTTTTATTATCTACCTTCTATATAAAACCTGGTTTATATATTTATACAAATATTCCTCCAGCCTATTCCTGTCTTCATTTATGTTCCACAGTTTTAAGTTTTATACATTAAATGTTTGTTTATTATGCCTGTATATCCTGTTTTTATGATTTTAGTTCTTTAAAGCACCTAAACTAAAACTGGAACTTAAATATTTGTTGGTTAATTAAATACTTGTAAATAGAAATTATTGTAAAACACAGTGAATAACTGCCATTAGGTAGGTCACTTCTGTGACAAATATAACCCAAACTTCTTCCAAATTAGTGAAATAACATGATGGTATATTTATCTTTGGAGTAGTAAACAACTAGAGAGGAGTTGTAAAAGTTGTAAACAAAGTTTCTTACGAAAGAAACCCAGAACATATCACCAGGAGCATTTTATTTGATATTTAAATAACCTGTGAAGTACTGTTACTGTTAATTTAGCAGAGGAAAAAGAAGCAGGTTTAAATGTCTAACAAGCTAACTCCTAATTGTCTAAAGCCCATACATGCTAATGGCCATGCATCCATTTGTAGTAGAGGAATATTCTACATCTCACAGACTTTATCATTTCATATAAAGTACATAAATCAAGGAAACAATCACTGATCTCACCTTTAATCAAGCAAGGGCTTCTCTATAAACAGGAAAACCTCTGCGTAGATCTTTTAAAATCAAAACAGTCACCTTTGCTGACCTAGTTGTCTATAACTTCCAGTTGAGTATCCCTTATGTGAAATGCTTAGGACCTGAAACGTTTTGTATTTCAGATTTTAGAATATTTGCTTATACATAATGAGCATCTTGGGGATGGGACACAGTCTAAACACAAAACTCATTTGTCTCATATGTACCTTATCTGCATAGCCTAAAGGTAATTTTATACAATCTGAAAATTTTTTGTGTTTTGACTGCAACTTGTCACATGAAGTCAGATGTGAAATTTTCATAGTGTGGCATCATGTAAGCACTCAAAGTTTTGGATTTTGGAGGATTTCAGATTAGAGATGTTCAACCTGTATTTAGCTTATCAGTAAAACATGATGTTTAAAATTATTTTGAAAAATATAATTATTTTTGGTATAAGAAAAAGTGCAAATACTGTATTTCACTTTAAAAATCAACTTCAGTTGTACTCTAGAGTAAAATGCACCGGTTTTAAATTTTGACACAAGTTTTAAAAATGTACCCATGTAACCAACCACAAACAAGATATAGGACATTTCTATTATGTCCCAAACTCCCCTTTTGGTTTTTTTTTCAGTCAACTTCCTACTCCCACACCCAACAGCAAGTGATCTGCTTTCTGTTATTAGATACTAGTTTAGCTTGCTCCTGAATTTCATGTAGTGAGTACTGCAAAGTACCTATTTTGTGTCTGGCTTCTTTTGCTCAGCAATTTTTATGATTAATCCATGATATATGTACAAGTTCTTCCTATGGGTTACTGATGTCATTCATTTTTCCCCCAGACATTGTCCAATCCTTCTTTTTTTTTTTTTGGTAGAAACAGTCTCACTTTATCACCCTGGGTAGATTGCTGTGGTGTCATACAGCTCACAGCAACCTCCAACTCCTGGGCTTAGGCGAGTCTCCTGCCTCAGCCTCCAGAGTAGCTGGGACCACATGTGCTCACCACAACACCTGGCTATTTTTTGTTGCAGTTTGGCCAGAGCCGGGTTTGAACCCACCACCCTCGGTATGTGGGGCTGGCACCCTACCCACTGAGCCACAGGCACTGACCCTATCCTTCATTTTGTATAATTTTCTTTCTTTTTTCATTTTTTTCTTCAGGTCCCAGCACAGACCTACTGAGTCTGCATCTCTGGGGTGGGGCTGATCCGCCTGTTTTGTTTTTGTTTTATTTTGTTTTGAGATGGAGTTTCACTCTACTGGCCTGGGATAGAGTGCCATGGCATCAGCCTAGATCACAGCAACCTCAAACTCCTGGCCTCAACCAATCCTCTTGCTTCAGCTTCCCGAACGGCTGGGACTACAGGTGCCTGCACAAAGCTCAGCTAATTTTTCTATTTCAGTAGAGACAGGGGCTTGACTTGCTCAGGCTGGTCTCAAACCCCTGAGCTCAGACAATCCACCCATCTCTGCCTCCTGGAGTGCTAAAATTATAGGTCTGAGCCATCACACCACTTCTTAGTATAATTTTCATTGCTGGGCCTTCAAAATTCACTGACCTTTTCTTTTGCAGTTTCTAACCTACTACATCTAGAAATACATCTAGAAATACACCCAGTGTATTTTTAAAGTTGTAGAAATTTTATTTAGTTCTTACATTTACCATTTCTTTCCTTACTATGTTCATCTTTTCCTCTAAACTCCAGAAAATATTTAGAATTGGTGTTTTAAATGCTTGTCTGCTAATTCTATCATTGGGTCATTTCTGGGTCTATTTAACTGATTTACTTCTGGTTATGGGTTACATTTTCCTTCCTTACATATGTAGTTTGTGATTAAAAGTGAACATTTATTAAGTGGATTTTGTTAAGTTTTTAAAGTGTTGAGTGTTGAAATGTTTTTAAGGATGAAGTTAGCCGCAGATCACCTTATTTCTTTTAAGCCTGTTACCTTAGGTCTCTATCTTACAGTCTAAGGACTGTTTTAGCCATACTATTAAGGTTTGATTCTTCCACAGTTACTACTGAATGCTCTGGCTATTCAGCAAGATCCTTGCTTACTGGCTAGTCAGAACTAAAATGTCTCTCAGCTTTATGTGAGCTCTGGGACTTGCTTGTTTTACAGCTCCCAATAGTCATTTTCTGCCTGATGTCTTAAATTTCATCAGAAGCAGGCACAATTTAGTTCTCAGGCCAAAACCTAAGGGAATACCTATGTAGATTACTGAAGACTTCCTCCATGATAGTTTAATCCGTGAATTACAACCTCTTAAGCATCCCTCTATCCAATCTTTGTCCTCCCAACTCAGCTACACCACAAAACTTGCTTTGCTTGAATTTTCCCTTCTCAAACTGTGGTCTGAAAGTTGCCTTAAGACAGAAGTTGGGGCAAGTATAAGGCTTATCCTTTGTCTTCCGTGCCTTTCAGGGATCAGATTCATAATGCCTGCTGTGCAGTGTTTTAAAATCATTGTTTCACTATTTTGTCCCGTTTTCTAGTTCTTTATGGCAGGAGGGCAAGTCCATCACCAGTTACTCCCTCATTATCAGAAAGAAATGTTCAAATTAACTAATTTTTAAAGTCTTTGTTTTTTAAAGCATACTTCATAGCAATATAAGGAAAATCATTTTGGCAAAGATTAAAGTTTTTGATGTAAAGTGTGCTTTGGCATCTCCTGTATGTTTTTGTTTTACCCTTTCCCTATCAAAATCTATAGAAAAGATTGGCCAAACTCAGCATGCCAAGGAAGTTCTCTGTGGTATTATCTGCATCTCAAAATTGGCAACTGCGTGAATGTTCCTCAGTAGGCAGACGTTAAATAAAGTATCTTTCATTTATATAATAGCCAGTAAAAAATTAATGGAAAAAGTTCCATAATATAGTCAGAGAAAAAGTTGCAGAGCAATGTACATAAATGTTAAAAATAATTTTATGAATTTCAAAATTTACATGTAATGACCTATACATACATTTAAAGTATACATGTATATACACACACAGATACATACATGTATTTGTATCTTAAAATGCTTAACCCTTTAAAAAGGGAACAGTGCCCTTCACATTGCAGGTTAGGAAGAGCTTTGTAGAATAAAAACTTTTGGAGAGGAGAGGAGGTTGTTTGGATTTTTTTTTTTTTTTTGTCTTTGGTGTGTGTGAAGAGAGTGACCTAACTTCTAATCCATGTATTAATAGTAGTCTGTGCTTCTTTGTATAGTATAAGTAAATGACTGCAATTAGCAGTATTGTCCCCAAATCTCTCCCTGACTAAAATGTTAGTCTAGCCAGGAACTTTTATTTAAACGAAGTACAACTGTAGCATTTTTTGTTGGGGTCTGAAATGCAAAGCCTGACTTTTCTGGTAGTTATTACTATGTTGAATATTCACAACAGATAAGACAAAAAAAAGTTCCATAATAATATAATAAGCAGGATTAAAATGTATTTTTTTAAAAAGCTATGAAAGTTTTACATCTAATTCTAAATGGCACTCCAGTAAATGCATTTATGTTCTGCAAATAGCCAAAAATGGAAATCCCTAATTCCATGTCTTTGTTCATTACTTCTCATAATCAAAACTTCTACGTTAGATTTTTTTTTATACTCTTGTAAATCTTCTATACCATGTTGAGTGTCTGCATGAGAGCAAACAAAAATACGTGAGTATGTGTTTTCAATGAATGCCAAAGAGAAAAGTTTACTTTGGCTCACACCTCAATTTTCCCTTTATTTTGGATATAGCTAACTCTAGAGCTAAATTTTAAAGCATTAAAAGAATGCTTAAGTTATTTTTGCTTTTCCTTTCTATGTCAGAGGTTTACTTCCTGAGCTATGATAGTATCTAATCTCAAGGCTGCACAAAAGAATCAATCCTTAGTTCTCAGCTATATTTACTAAGGTCCTAGTTAAGTACCACCTTTTTAGTATAAGCAACAAATGTGATTGCCTCATGGCCTGCAGGTGTCCACTTAACAAAAGAGGCTTTTGTGAGGCAACTCACAGGTGTTACCTTGCTTGAGTCAAGTGAAATCTGATGAAAAAGTCCATGGTATCAAATAACACATTTACTAAACTGTAACCAAACTCATTTGATTAGGCAAAGAACACATTTTGAATCTAACTTTCTAATTAGGAGAAGTTCTGATTAAAAAGTTAAAGGTATTTATGAGTTTGACCTTTCAGAAGTTTCAAAAGTAGAAAATCCTAAGCACAGATTGATTTCTTAACTAACCCTTCAGTTGCCACATGTTTTACAGTTTACATCCAACACATAGGGTGCACACTGGCCCTACCTATTGCTCCTGCTTCTTTAATGATTCTTCGAAAATGACTACAACAGAAAAGGAAACAACAGTCATTAGCACAATAAACAAATGTCATAAAAGGAGAGGAGCAAAGGTTTTAGAATCTTTACCTGATTTTTAAAGATTTTGTTTTGTATCCAGTGGAATAATCAATGAAATATAAAATGCAGAATTTCCTTTTCCTTAAAGTCCATGATAAATATATATTCATGAGAGGTCATTTTAGTTCAATAGTTAATGGTCATTTTGTTTCAACAGTAACAGTATCAAGTCACATAACTATACTACTGTATGGCTAATGTGTATACTACTTAATTATGACATAAAAACATGGCCAAAGACTATGTGTACATACTAATAGAATGTTTGGAAATTGAAATGATTAGTATTGTTCTAAAGGGATTATATAAAACCCAGTATTTGCTTGACTCACATAACAACAAAATTAGAAACGAGCAGTAAATAACTGTTGGTATTTATCCTTCCTGTAACACCAGCAGAACTACAACCAAAAACACATGTAAAAAGTGAAGATGAAAAGATAAAAAATGGGAGTTGTGTCAAAAGCCAGATCAAGGGAAAGCAAACTGAAGGAACAGTTCCACTAAAATTCTGTCTTCACTGGTACTCTCGTTGCTCTAACTCCTTCCCACATTCTATCTGCCTGAGCTAATGAATGCAGTGGAATATCTGAAGTCATGATAAAAGTGCTCTCAAATGCATGATAAAAAGATTGTATTTAAAAGGACAAGGCGCAAAATAGTTAATACACTGATAGTTTTAATTTGTACTATTTTGTGCAGTCCTGCTTTTCTCCCCTTATAAATTCTGCTTTATAACTCTTTCATTTGCATAACTCCTGGGGATTGTTGTGCTTCCCTACTTAAAAATGGTGCCACTTTAGGTTCATTTCCCTTAACGACTGAAAGTAAATTTACACAAAAGTGTCAGGAGTAGGATACACCTATAGCACTGAGGCTCCAGTAGGATCTTTACTCCCATGTTCTCTTACATTATTGAGCATGTCCCTGCTGAGTAGATTTAAAGCTTAGTGTAAGATTCAACTTGCTCATTCTCATAGCTATTGCAAGCTAAGCTCCTTCATCTTCTCCCCAAGCACTCAATACCTCCATCTAGCCTGAACAGTAATCTCTGAGGGGTTGGTTGTTTGGGATTGTGGTTAAAGATACAATCCACAGAGTCAAGCTACCAGAGTTACAAATGAAGCTTTGCAACCTACTAGTTAAGCACCTTGAGCAAATTACTTAAACCTTATCTATACAACTGCGACTAATAAATGCCTCACAGAAATACTGTGAGAACCCAGCAATCACTCAATAAGAGCACTTACTAGCAGTTCCACAGTTGCCAGTATGAATTATGCTGGCTGGGCTTTCTTTGTTCCTAATTTCCTAAACAGTCTACCCAGTTCTCTACAAAGTGAACTGTGCTCTGCAATTTACTTTTTGTTTTGGTTATTTTCTTTTATCCTTTATTCCAGTGGTTCTCAACCTGTGGGTCGCAACGCCTTTTTAACAATGAAAATACATTGTGGCATTAGGAAGGTTGAGAACCACTGCTTTATTCAGTTATCTGGTGATACCCAAGTCTTTGAATGGAATCCAATATAATTTAAAATGTACATTAATTGTGAATAAGTGCCAAACTAAATATGCAGCTGATTTAAGAAAATTCATTTTTCAAGATCTACTCTTCTAGCTTAATAAGGAAGACTAACATTTTTATTCTTTCAGTAGGCACCTTCTTCAAGCAGTCTTTATTAAATATCAAATGCTTAGGCCCTTCCTTGGAACCACTTATCAGCTAGTTAGAGGTGGAGGAAGGGGAACAAGGTGGGAATGAATCCAGCATATAAGCCTTTTTATCCAAGCCATTCAATACTAAAATCCAACTCTTTTACTTCTAACTTTTTTTTGTTTTGTTTGTAAATACACTGCTACTTGCTTTTTTTTTGGTATTAGTATTTAAAAGAAATATTTTATATCCTCATTCTAAGAATATCTTTGCATTTTCACTTTAAAAACAGCCTGATCTACACCCTTGTTCTAATATTCCAGAAGATAAGCCAAACTTAATGTAACACAGGTTTTTTTCAGAGTATAGTAGAATATAGTGGTATTAAAATAATGCTTTCTCATACTTTTAGAAACGGTTGTAAATAGTTGGTAAATCAGATGCACAGTGTATGTTAATATGCATTGATATATTTCTACCAGAAGTTTTATTCCTGGAACCTCACATAATGCTTACCAAAGTCCAAACTTATCCCTATATGGATTTATTGCTATAGCTGAATCTCTGTAGTGCTGATTTCCTATTCCCCCTGTACATAACTGCTCCATGTAGATCGGCTAGAAAGCAGATTTGTATCTTAAATGTTATTAGGAATAGAAGGTCACCAGTAGAAAGAACCTATACTTAAACAAAAAAAAGAAATTATTAAAATTAAATATGTTGGGCGGCGCCTGTGGCTCAGTGAGTAGGGCAATGGCCCCATATATGGAGGGTGGTGGGTTCAAACCCAGCCCTGGCCAAACTGCATCAAAAACAACAGCCAGGCATTGTGGCGAGCGCCTGTAGTCCCAGCTACTTGGGAGGCTGAGGCAAGAGAATCACCTAAGCCCAGGAGTTGGAGGTTGCTGTGAGCTGTGACTCATAGCACTCTACCGAGGGCAATAAAGTGAAACTCTTGTCTCTTTAAAAAAAAAAAAAAAAAAATTAAATAATGTTGGCCTTTTTTACTTAGTGTTCCTCATACATTTTTTTAAAAAAGGCATTGTTGCATAGTTTTATTTGACAGATACTTATGTTTTAGTCATCAAAACACAATTCTACTGTTTCAAACTCTGAAAATTATTTAGAATAAAATCTAGCTTTGTGAATACAAAATTGCAAATTAAGCAGGTGGATGATAGGTGACACTTTTTTGTTAGGACGCCTGATACAAAGAGTAGCTGAAGATCTTTTACAAGTAAGATCTAAATCTGAGAGCGTCAAGACATTGTTTTGACTAAGAGATGATGAAACATACTGTGTGGGTATCAAGGAGGAATAGTAAAGCATCTACATGTCATTTGGGGAAAGCAGCGGGTTTTGTTTTGTGTTTTGCTTTCTTGACACTTGCTATAGTAAATTACCATCATATTAATTTAAAATATAGTCAATTTTAGGCTTATAAGTGCCTATCTACACCTGTCCAATATTGAATATATCATCTCTTCATTTCCTAAACAAACATCTTCCCTTTACCCCTATTTTACTGTATCAGCTACCCCTGTTACAAAAGCTAAATACTTGAGTGTCATTTTTAGCCCCTTCAATTTCCTTTCCTCCAGCATCTGATCTTGTCTAGATAGTTCCTTAATCTTTCTATAAACTTTATACTTCTTTCCATTCTTAGTGTTATCTATTAACTGGTCTCCCTGCCTCCAAGTGTTCTTCCATTCCTAATCATCCTCTATTAGTCTGAATTAATATCAGAATGACCTTTTAAAAAACTGTGTTGTGCTGTGTATAATGCACTCCTATGTCTAATGCACACCTATGTTTTTGGCCCAAACTTCCAGGCAAAAAATTTTGCTTTAATTTTTTTATTCAAAATTTTATTTGCTTATATTTAGGTACTTGTTTTTCGTATTATAAATGTTAGCATTTATTTTTTTAACATAAAAAATAAATTTCATGTAACAATAATTATAATAAATTTCATGTAACAAATAATTACAAAACACAAGAACAGATACAAGTTACACGAAATTTTATGTACTAGTAACATACAGTATGTACTACCAATGAATAATGTGCATTCTTATTTTTCCCTCAAAATTTTGGGCAAAAGGTATGCATTATTCAGGGCAAAATACAGCCAGTAAGGCTGATCATGTCATTGCTCTGCTTGAGAGACAAGGAAGTGAGTCTTGTTTACTTTTCCTTTCAATTCTTTTTCTTATTATTTTTCTGTGTTGGAGGGGAGAGGGAAAGAGAGAGACTTGCTGTATTGCCTGGGCTGGCCCCAAGCTCCTGGGTTCAAATGATACTCCTGCCTCAGCCTCTCAAATAGCTGGGATTAATATGTCCATCTTCTACCTTTTCATTTTTCTTTTTACTATCACCCCTCCTACTACATGCTCCATACACTGGAACTTACTTTTGGCAGTTCTCCAAAAGCACGATGCTATAATACAAGTCTGTCTTCTACACCTTCAGAATGTGCTACTTGCATTGGCTAATTCCTACTTTAAAACTCCATCTCATAATTCCACCTCTCCTGTCTGGTATAATCCTATCTATTCCAGTCTGGATAAATATCCTTATGTCCTATGCCTAATTCTAGATCACCATATTGTGATTCTTTGCTATTCCAGCTGGACTGCAAGCTCCTAGGGCTGTATTGCCAAACATAGTTGCTATTTACATTGTAGCTATATAACTGCTATATATAGTGGCTATTTAAATTTAAAAATTGTACTAAATTAAAAATTCAGTTCTTTAGGCACACAAGGTCTATTTCATGTCACCACATGTGGCTAATGGCTCTGATACTAGACAGTCCAGATATAGAATACTGTCGTTATTTCAGAAAGTTCTATTAGCATTGCTGGAGGCAAGGGCTTGATCTACCCGAAAACAGTGCTGATCCTCAAGTAAGTCCTCAATAAATGTTTATGGAATTAAGGAATACATGCATAAATTGAGAAAAGGAAATTTGAGGGATGTCTGATAAATTTAGCCTAACCCTATAGCCTCCTGAAAGCCATTTAAGTCTTCCTTCCCACCCTACCCTTCTGTCTTCCCTACCAAGTCCAGTGGTGTGCCTACCACTGCAGCAGCCTCATTAAGAAAGATGCATGAGGGCAGCGCCTGTAGCTCAAGGGAGTAGGACCCCGGCCCCATATGCTGGGGGTGGTAGGTTCAAACCCAGCCCCGGCCAAAAACTACAAAAATAAAAATAAATAAGTAAATCCAAAAAAAAAAAAAAAAAGGAATGCATGAATACTGGGATTGGTTTGGGGTCAGAAGTCTGTATGTCCCTAGAGCTACTGAGTTTCCTTACATAGAAAAGTCAAGTCTCTTCAGGATGAGTTTTCTCTAATCCTTCCCGATTTAGTGATTCATAAACAATGCATAAGTAGATGAGAATCTAAATTGCATCCTAGAATTTTAAATTATTCACTTATAATTGTGAGTACCTTGTTAAATACTGCTTAGTCTGTTTCTCGGTTGGCTCTGCATGTGCTTTATGGAGATACAAGTAGTAGCTGTGCCATACTAAGTGATTTGTACATTTTCTTAAAGTAGTTATGAAAATTCTACATGACGTGGAGGAAAACACTCTCACATCAAGATTGGCAGTAATAACTTGTAATACCAATTATTTCTTGCTAATTAATATCTTCAATCATTTCATAACATGCATACCTGCTTTTATATATATTCTCCTTTCCACTCTTATTTTAGGTAGGGAATTTTTTGGTATAGTGAGAATATTTTTATGGGCTAATATTAAGCTATGTACAGAAACCTGTCAAATTTTAACTGCCCAAAGTAATAACATCAGAGTCTTGTTTGGATGCTTACAAAGAACAATAGTGTTACAATTTCAGTCTTCCTTAATTTCTCTGAGTTACTTGTAAGCGACTTTAAAATATAGAGGTCTCACATAACTTCAAGATAAAAATATACATAATATTTACAATTCACTGAATTGCCTCCTGCCCTGTCTAGGTTCTAACCAATGGCTCTTTCTAATTTCAAATGATTAAAATATTTTTAGGTGAGCAATTTGCATAAATTTCAGGACTACCTGTTACGCTTTCAAGAGAAATGTTGATCTTCATATAGGCGTATTTTCAAAAAAAAAATCGCTAAAAATAAAATACTTATAAACATATCATTGTTAATCTAAACACAGATTATTCTCAAAGTGTTCAGACAACACATCAGAAAAAACTTAAGCTGAGTGGCCTTAAAGACGATTCTTTAGAGTTAACATCTGAACAAAAACACCTCAGACTTGTAAATAATAAGTCAAATTTATCTTCAAAATTGTGTTAGCTATAGGATGAAAAAGTCACGTCATCTCCGCTGTGAACTTCACTTTAGCAAAAGAGTAAACATATTTCCTCCACATCAGCTACAATCAAGGCATTAGCAGTAGGCCATGATTGATTATCCTGGGAGCTGTTGCTGAGAAATGGATGTGTAGCACAGGTTTTTATCACTATAGTCGGCAAAAAATAAATCCCTTGTTTAGATATCCTAGTTGTAATAAGTGACATTATTAGGTAGTTCTTCTATTTAAATGACATAGGGATTTAGTATATCAGCAGCTTATAATACACAAGCCCTTTCAATCTGATGATGATTCTCCCTACAGAGAAGTACTTTTTTCTGTTTATAATACAAGTGGTAATAGAAGACCAGATGGTTGTGACTCTTAGCTAAGGTAAATGACATTTAAACAAACAGAAAAACAGCATTAGGATATTCAAGATTTGAACTATAACCTAAATACACAGTACACATTAAAGGACTATTAGTGTTAACTATATAACATGACCACTTTGTGATGCTAATTAGGGAGATTACTTCCCAGGTTGTCAGTTTGATTTAAATATTTTCTAATCTACTGTAAAACAGCTTTATTACTGCCACATTGTTGCATTTCCAAGCACTTTTACTAATGCTATACCAGCAGTGCAACTTGAAAACATTTAATCAGTTCTTTCTGAAATATAAAATTGTCTTCATTTCTTACATTTCTGCCAACAATAATGATGTTATTAATATACTCTATAATTCACAAAGAAAAATGTAAGAAGAACTGCATTCCTTATTCATCTACCAGCATTCTGCCGTGGTTGTAGAGTATCATTTGGTGAATGACAATTCACCTTTTGTGTACAACAGTGGAATCTGTTATCAAGAACAACCAAAAAGCTTTAAATAGCCTGATGTTTTTAGCAGTGATAGAAAAAAGTAAAAACATATAACTTTTATAATAAGTACAGATCTGCTTCCTTTAATACGGGTAAAAGATTGCTATGCTGTAACCACAGGAATATTTTCTTTTTCTTTTTTGAGGCAGGATCTCACTTTATCGCCCTTGGCAGAGTGCCATAATGTCATAGCTCACAGCAACCTCCAACTCTTGGACTCAAGTGATCCTCTTGCCTCAGCTTCCCAAGTAGCTGAGACTACAGGTATCTGCCACAACACCTGGCTATCTTTAGAAATGGGGTCTGGCTCTTGCTCAGGCTGGTCTCAAATTCCTGAGCTCAAGCAATCCACCTGCCTTGGCCTCACAGAGTGCTAGGATTACAGGCATGAGCCACCTTACCCAGCTAGTATGTCTATTTTAATTACAGAGTAGGAGTTATGGTTAAGAAACTAAAATTCCAAAAATGATGTTTTAATTTTTTGAAATAGTTAAAAAAAAATGATTCTTCATTTTACAATGAACAACCACTGAAACTCAGAAGTTCACACCTAAAGGAGACGTTTATAAACAATAGGTAACAACTGTACTCATTGTTAATCTGTGAACTAGGACTAAAAGAACAAAATTACTATATAGTAGTTAAATATATCCCCACAGCATAGGCATTTCTACTGAAGTGTGGAAAACTCTTGTTAGCAAATAACCTAGTTAGTGGGCACTGAGTGTTCCCAGGCCAAATTACTCTTCCTCATGTCAAAGACCACCATACCATTTCTGGGGCACCCAAACCTTCCCCCAAATAAGACCAAGTTAGGTCCAACATACCACATTTCCCTCATTCCTTTAGAAGAATTAATCTAGACCAAGTCAGTACTCCACAGTGATAACCTAAAGAGTGGTATCCCCAAAACTAAGTGAAACTAAGTTTCAAAACAATTATTTCAAACACTAACAACTGGTCAAGCAGGACAAGGATGGAGAGTTGACCACAGGAGAGAAAACAGAAGATCTGGGGACTTTTCAAGAACTATTTCAATGAAGCAGAAGGGACTAAAGGCTAATTGGAAGACAGAATCTTGGAGTGGAGCAAGTATACAAGTCTTTCCTATATTACGTCCTGGCCCAGTCCTCAGCCTGGGCTGCAGGAACTGGTTGCACAGCAGAAGGTGAAAAGTGGCACAGGGGGAAACTTCATCTGTATTTGCAGCCGCTTCCCATCATATCACTGTGTGAGTTCCACCTCCTGTCAGATAAGCAGGGACATTAGCTTCTCTTAGGAGCCTAAACCCCACGGTGAACTATGTATGTAAGGGATCTAAGTTACGTGGTCATGATGAGAATTTAATGCCTGATGATCTGAGGTGCAGGTGTAATGCACCTGAATCATCCCCAAACCACCACGCCCCATCTCCCTGCTCTGTGGAAAATTTGCCTTCTACGAAACTGGTCCCTGGTACCAAAAAGGTTTGGGGACTGCTGTGTATAGGAAGATATGATGTCAAGGAAGTTTGTTTGGATCAGAGATTTCACAGCATGTCTGCTAATAGGAATTCACTGTATTTCAAAATGTCTAACTATACCATACTTATGTTACCAATTAAAATAACAATCTTGGACTATCACACTATTATCCTAACAAAGATTACAAAGTAGTGTCTTTTTTCTTTTCATTGGTTTATAACAAACCATACTTCCTGAGCCCTGGTTCTATATTCCCTAGAGGAATGGAAGCTAAAATAGGGTTTTATATCACATTTTGTCTGTACTATAAACGAATAGGAAAAGGCCAATCCATATTATTTCCTATTTACTAAATACTCCTACTTCCAACTAAATCATTTTGGGGATGGTGTGGCTTATAGCAGTAATCTGAGGAGCTCCTATAGTATATTTAGCAAGCCAAGGTACTGTGGAGGTTTGAGCTGATTACAATGTGTTTGTCTTTTTGGAGAGTCTCAAATTAAGCTCATAGTCTTACAGTAACCAATGCTCAGCTCATAATCCCAGAAAAATAATGGCCTCAGTACCATCAAAATAAGCAAACCCTAACACAATAGCACCTTAACAGGGACTGCTTAGTTTCCAAATACTTAATGTAAAAGATAAATCTGTTTCATAAGTGTTGCTTGCCCCAGTGACTTTTAGAACTCTGGAATGAATAAAATGATTCCACATCACTTAACCAATGATCTGTTTATATTCTTTTTTGCCAACCTACAAACAATGCCATTTCTTTCATATGCTAAGCTCTATAGTCTAGGTTCCAAATGACAATTTTGGTGTTGCTTTCTGAAGCACCTATATATGAGAATAAATATTTCTGGCCTGGAATTCAAAACATATTTAATATCGATCATCTTATATGCTGCTCAATCCAGATCTGAATAGTAATGTCTTCATCTTATAAATAATAATGATTTTTCTAAGAGGATCCATAGGTGAGGGGAAGAAATCCATTGAATAAAACACAGCACCAGTGTGCTCCTGAGATAGCTGAAAAACATAACACTGTAGAGGGATAGACCTTGCAAACAGTTTGGATATCTTTTCCGGGTACTCCAGACTTGGATGGATTTTTGTTATAAATCACCTTGATTAATGGAACACATTTGCTAAAGTGGATCTAGGGCTTGAATAACCAAGCCTAGAAAAACTGGCGGGGGGAAACCCTCAAAAACACTGGCTTCTCTTTCAGAATCAATACTTCCCAGGGGCAGAAACAGTTCCCTTTCACTTATAAAATAACAAAGACAAATACATCTTAATGGAAGTATAATTTGATGAGATGGCAGTAGAAATAATAATTAGATAGGTAGAGGATACTCTAGGATAACAACTGGCACAGTGAGTACAGATTCTGAAGCCAGGCCACTTGTGTTTGAATCTCAACTCTTCCTCTTGAAGTTGGGCAATTTATTTAGCCACCCTGTTGTTTAATTTTCTTACCAAATACTACTAATTACCTATTTTATTGGGTTGCTATTATAATAATTAAAGTAATTAACCCTGTAAAGAATTTAAGTACAGAGTAGATATATAACTATTGGCCAAGAGTATTGCAATTATGTATTGTACATTCATAAATATGCCAAACCAAAGTGAATGGAACGTACCTGGAACAAAATGGTCCTCTAATTGGCCCATTCATCAAACGTATAAAAACTCAAGGATAGAAGGAATAAATTCCAGTGTTCTACTGCACAGTAGAGTGACTATGGTTAACAATATTGTACTATATATTTCAAAATAGCTAGAAGAGATTATTTTGAATGTTCTCACCACAAACAAATGATAAATATATGAGATTATAAATATGCTGAATACTGATTGTTATACAAGGTATATCTGTATCAAAATATCATACTAGACCCCATAAATATGTATAACTTTGTGCCCATTTAAAAAAAATCCTTAATATTTTCCTTAAACAGAATATCAAAAAAATCTACATCTCACAGTCCTCTGTTTATCTTCTCTGATTATTCAGCAGAGACTTTATCTAAACCCTTTGTCTTGATATTCCTCTTCTAGTAACTCTTTACAAAAACAACAACGATAATGGTGGTGGGGTAGAAGGAGGATGTTATTTATTCGTTCTTTTCTGTCTGTTGAAACAATGCAGATCTCCATACCTGTTGCTAAAGTAGTTTAGAAGTGACTAGAATATCTCATGATATGATAATGGTTATATGAAGATGAAACCATATGACAAAATCTAAAATTTTTTTAAGAAGAAAAGAATACAGTTGTCATGACAAAGACCACTACAGAAACATAGGTTAGAATTTAAGAAGAAAAGAATACAGTTGTCATGACGAAGACCACTGCAGAAACACCTGATGCCAGACTACATCATCCTTAATATCAGCACCAGCACTACAGCTAACATTACTATGTGTTTAGCACTGTAATAATAAACATCAAAACATTTGCATGGCTGAACCACAGTCTATAATGGATGGCAAATAAATAATAAACATTTAATATATTTTTTCTGAGATACAGTCTGCTCTCTCACTCAGGCTAGAGTATAGTGGTATCTCCTTTGCTCATTGCAAACTCAAACTCCTGGGCTCAAACAATCCTCCTGCCTCAGTCTCCTAAGTAGGTGGTACTACCATGCCTAGCTAATTTTTGGTAGAGATGTGGTTTTGCTGTGCTGCCCAGGCTATTCTCAAACTCCTGGCCTCAAGCAATCCTCCTGCCTCAGCCTCTCATACTGCTGGGATTACAGGCATACCCACTCTTAACAGGCTATTGATCAAACTTACTTACAAGGTAATCAGAGGCTTTAGTTCAAAATAAATTTATAATAACAAAGACAATTTACCTCTTCAATTATGTATTTACATTGGGTATGAATATAAAGTTACTTAACAGACATAATAGCTGTCTTAATAATAAGACATAGATAGTGACATAGAAATTTTGAAGTAGAAAATTAAGCTATAATTACTTAAGAAAAGTATATGCTGAGTAAACAAAAGGCCACTCCTTCCCCCATAAGCTCTGTCATGGTAACCATGTGACTGGTAAAAGGAGCTATCACATGACATCTGCTCTTCACTCTTCCATTCTGCTCCTCTTGCATTATTTTTCTATAGGCAATCTGACAATATACAATTTCTATACTAAAAATTTTAATAGGGTTTAAAAAACTAAACTGTGGACTTGACTTGATTTTGCCAGATTTTTCCACTACTAGAAAAATTTCCTAATCCAGAAAACCTTTCTAAGCCAGACTGCATACAGTTAACATGTCTCCTCTGTCTCCTCTAATCTATGACAGTTTCTCAGATTTTACATGTTTTTCATGTCTTTGATATTTTTCAAGAGCAATGGCCAGTTATAGTGTAGAATGAATTTCAATTTGGGTTTGTCTTATGTTTTTCCATGATTAAACTGAGGTTTTATTTTATGTATTTCTTTATTGTTATTTTTTGCAAGAATGACAAAAGTGATGCTTTCTTTTTGGTGCTTCAATTCAAGGGCTACATGATGTTAATATGTCTTATTACTGATGAAGTCAACCTTGATCACTCAGTAAAGGTGATACATGATAGGTCCTCCCCTAAGGTTCTTCCTTTGTAATAAATATCCTGAAAGACGTATTTTGAGAGTATGCAAATATCCTATTTCTCCTCAAGCTTTGTCCAATAATTTTAGCCTCCACTCGTGAATCAGGCCTGAAATAATTATTACTGAGATGTTTACACGGAGTTTTAAAAGGAACTAAAGTAAATGAAATATCATGGCCAAAATGGTTGCTGTACTTTTTTTTACATTCAAAATTCTAAGAAAAGTTGTTTTTTTCTCACAATGTATTCAGTTAATGTTAATCAACTATGATACCAATGAATAACATAATTGAAATGTTACTTACATAACTATGGCTTTTAAAGAAATCTGATGAACTAGTAGTGAGGATTTTGTCTCCTTCCAAACCAATTACTCTTTTACAAATATTTGATTTTGGATCACTTGGGTTTTTTGCAATCACAATGTCACCTCTGAGGGGAAAAAGTCAAAGAAAAGTCAAAGTTCAGTATTATTTATTGACCATAAACACATGTATGGCACTGCTTTCTTTTATAAGGCAACTGAAACAAAGCACACCCTTTATCCTCTAATATACTGACCCTCACATATATTTACTAGCTTTGAGAATTGAGACTTTTTTGAGACAGAGTCTCACTCTTGCTCTGGGTAGCGTGCCATGGTATCATACTTCATAGCAACCTCAGTCCTTTGCACTCAAGCAATGCTCTTGTCTCACCCTCCAGAGTAGCTGGGACTATAGGCTCTGGTCACAATGCCAAACTATTTTTTTTTCTTCTATTTTTAATAGTGACTGTGTTGCTCTTGCTTAGGCTGGTCTCAAACTCTTCAGCTCAAGTAACCACCCACCTTGGCCTCCCAAAGACCTAAGATTACAGCTTGTGACTGACTTTTATAGGTTAGAATCCAACAACAGAAGTGATGAAAAAGGTATCTACTATTTCTGATAATTTTAGTAGATTCTATAAACTTTCTATAATTCCATAATTATCTTTTTGTACAGTATCCACTATGTGTTACTTCTCTGTCAAAATTTTTATAACCAAAACTATGGCAAGATAATTCCATATAAATACTACCAAATAAATTTTGCTCCTAGCCAGTGGCACTGATTAACTATAGAGTACATTAAAAAGGTAGAAAAAAATCACCTATGTTCCCTAGAGTACAAAGACTTGAGGAAATGATAGAATATAAGTTATATAACCCATATAGTTTAAAGGACTTATACTGTTTTTGAGAAGAAAATTAAAAGACATACCACATAAAAATGCTAAAATCTACCCAAACATATATTCTAAAAATGAGGTATCAAACATAGAAAACCAATATGGACCTGATTACACATGGAAGGCAAGATTCATGGAAGAAGTAACAATCTATATAGTGATTTTAAAAAATATATATGAAAGATCTTAAGAAGTAGAAAAAAAAGAGACAAAGAATGTAGGACTAATGACCTCAGACAAACAGAACAAAGTGTTCTTTCCACATAAAAGTAGCAATTTGTGAATTCTGTTAGCTAACACATGTATTTAAAAGGATTTATTATATTTATTTTGTAGTTGCACCTAGTTCCAAAAATAACTTAATGTTATTTATAATGAAGGATGCATATACACATTTAAAAATAATATCAAAAGCCATAAAAACAAAAGGAAAATGACAGTTAAATCAGAAACCTTATGGTGGCTGTCCACAAACATTAAATTGAATTATGAATTTTTTAGTAATCAAGTTAAAAAAATTAAGAGTAGTTATATGGCAATCATTAATTCATAAAATAAAGTTTAGTTTGGGAGGTAAGACAAAATTATCCCTAATAATTAATCAAAGAAGAATTTTGATAAAATGGATTCTTATTGTAAGAGAATAAAAGACATCTTCTTTGTCAGAAATGTTATAGAAAATGCAGAAGTAGTATTCACAATGATCATTATGTATTTATTTATTTTTTACAGTACTTTGAGTTTCTGTTTTAACAATGATCATTTCTTGAGGCTATTCTTGGTACAAGTAGAAAGGTATGAAATCAATAAATTCTATAGGCCAGGTGCAGTGCACCTATAATCCTAGCACTCTGGAAGGATGAGGCCAGTGGATCACCTTAGCTCAGGAGTTTGAGACCCAGCCTGAGCAAGAGTGAGACCCTGTCTGGCTGAGGCAAGAGCATTACTTGAGCCCAAGAGTTTGAGGTTGCTGTGAGGTCTGACGCCATGGCACTCTACCAAGGGTGACAACGTGAGATTCTTCTCAAAAAACAATAAATAAATTCTATAATTTGAAGGCAATGGATAAATGATTACTAACCAACTACAACCATGCCAATGGAACTGTTTAAATGAGTAAGTTTGCAAAGACTATAACCCACTATCAAAGGTGATTTGGGGCAGGTTTAAAAGAAACATTTTCCATGGGTGTTTCATGCGGTTCAAGTTAGTTGTTTTTTTGTTTGTTTTTGAGACAGTTTCCTTCTGTTGCCCTGAGTACTATGACATCATCCAGTTCAGGTTTTGAATCAATAATCAATAGGTCCCTTAAAACAAATTCTGTGCTTGAACGGCAACATAGAAATCATGATTCAGTCAAGCAATATTGATGTAGACTACATACCTGGTAGTCTTAACTAGACATATGCATAAAACTTAAACCAAAATACATATCCCCTGAACTCAAAATTCTTTCAAATAGAGTTCTAAAAGGAACTGTTAAAATTTTCCTTTCTCAGAGAAATACATGTAATTATGTTCATATTTACATTTTGATGATAGCCATGATATATGTGTATCCCCTTTGTCTAAACTATAAGAATATATATTAAATAATTCAATGGAAAATATCTTCTTGCTAGTATTTTAATGGTACAGATCTGATAATTATCTTAGAAATACAAACTTAGTGTACCCTGTTGCTTTATGCTCCATTTTAAATTGAGCATTAAGGGAATGCAGTATTTTAATCAGAACCCTGCCAATATTTTTATCTAGAGGCCTGCTGCCATTTTTGTCTTCTATGCAATTTTCAGAAAGGCAGAATTACATTTTTTCATAACAGACTGAGTAGGTGTAATATATTTTTGGTTACCAGAACATTCATACAGCTTTGGGATTTTAGATTAATAAATGTTCATGATGTGTGGAAAAGCATGTACAACTATATGATCTCAATCCCATAAAGTTGGATGTTGTTTATGTACCCTCAGATCTAGAAGGACTTCTCAAACTATAAACTGCCTGTGAGTAGATGACTTTGTTTTTTGCTTCTTGTATTTTTCAGGTTCCTATATTAACTTAAAAAACAGTTTACTGTAAAACAAATTTCCTTTCTCCTTTATAGTCATAAATATCCTTATTATTCTACTAGACAGTAAGCCTCTGAAAAGTGTCAACATCTCATTAATCTTATAACATTCTCTATAACATACAGCGTATCTACAAATTAGATGCTCACTATTTGTTGAAAGAGTAAGTAGAACTGAAAATAAGATTGTCTAAAGTATGAGTGTTCTGTGAGGTTGACTAAAGACAGATCCACGGTTTTAGCAGATATCCAGACTTTTATTCATCTACTTAGAAACAAGCAGCCAGCAAATGGGGGTCAGAGATTCCCCTGAAATCTGAGTTCTATGCTGCAGATAACAGAGAATATTCTTAAAGCACAGTAATATTTTTAAAGTAGAAATTACCAACTGGCTCCCTTGGCTCAAAAAGTTACTTTGGTATATCTCATATAGATGCCAGATTTTAAGCTATCCTGCAACTTAGATGAATATAGAGTATAAAATGAAACCTTTAAAGAATTTATGATATGTTTTTGTATTACATATCTGAATGCAAAGAATATTTTTTAAAAGGAAAACATTGAGGTATTAAATCAAAAACTGTTCAGCAAACAAATTCAGCTTCATGTTAAGGCTGCCCAAGAACTCTAAGAATAAAATATGTCACAGGCATGGAATACAGAAGCTTGTCTTCATGCTATAGTGAAGATAAGACTCTAGTTAATGTAGAGGCTATAGTAGCTTAATTTGATATAAGTTAAAAAGGAGCTAGGATATAATCTATTATGTAAATTTTATTTCATAATATCAATAACTACAATTAAGATTATGTTGATGTTAATACAGGTAAAAGATCTAAGAATTACTTCGTAGGGAGCATGCTAGAAAGATAAGTAAATGTGAAGAACAGTTTTATACTATTCTTGATGTTCTAATAATGTGAAACATGCTATAGCAAAGTCAACAGTGAAAGAGGAGTGTTTACCTGGAGCTAATTAGAATAAAGAGTTTCACAAAGATTGGAACCACAATTTGGCACAGGATTTTAAAAGGTTTAATGGCAATATTTAATAAGGAAAATTATGTTAGAGAAAATTCTCAGCTACATACAATGCTGTGACCTGCAAGTCATCATAGGATATAGAAAGAATAAGTAAATAGCCATCAATAGAATGATAGGATTATTAAAAAAAAATTAAGAACCAAAACACTGATTTGGCATATGTAATATAGTCCCTAACTTCCTAACTCTTAACCAAAAACATGCTAGGACCTAATAAAAAAGTAAAGTAGGCTTACATGTATAAAAGGGACTGATAACCATTTTTGACAATTATTCAAGAAATACAATGAACCCTGAGACTGCACATGCTTAGAGAAACTATTAAAATTTCTAAAACAGAGAGAAAATATATGACTCAAAATTTTATCTAGATGTTCATTAATTTGATTAATTACAAGTGTTTTTAAATATAAAATTAGGCAACTACAGAAAAGATACAATATGTGCACATGTGTCTTCACTATAAATTTAATATATTCATGACAGAAATTTACCTTTGGATACTACAGAAATGTCGACTAAGATTTTCTGCAAAGACAATATCTGAATTTTTAATTGTAGGCTCCATTGATGGTCCAGAACACTGAAAAGAGAGGTAATTTTATAATTTGAGTTCAAAACTCCTTAAATTTAACAAAAATCATGTGAACAGGTTTAAAAGGAAAAAAAATGAAGCAAATGTTCTTCAAGCTTGGGTGATGGTTGATAATAATTTAGCAGTTCTCAGATAAGTTTAACTCTAGAGCAGCTGCCAAGTCTGGAAACATACATATTATTATAAATTGTCTACTGATATTACATTCTAATTCATAGATAAAGTAACATTATCTGTGTTTCCAAATTTCCTCCACTCTGCAGAATGCAAGCTCTATGAGGGCTGGGACCTTGTCTATCATGTTCCCAGCTTTGTAAACAAGGCCAAGACAGTATTTGGCATAAAACGGAAACAGATCCATGTTTGTTGATGAATGAATGATTCATTTTCTTATTATCGCTAAGCATCATCCAGTGAACATGATGATAATTTATTAAGTGGTATTATAGTCCTCTGGATGAGTTGATGCCCTTCTTCCTCTTCCAAGAGAATAGCTTACTCAATTGTTGGGGCTGCAACTTATATTTTCTACTGAATAATACTAACATAATAAGGACTATAAAGACTTTCATATTTGTATGTCTTAAAACAATAATCTTGCTAAATACAAGTTGAGCATGCCTAATCCAAAAATCTGAAATCCAAAATGCTCCATTTTCTGAAACTTCTGAGTGCTGACACAATGCCACAAGTAGAAAATTCCATACCTGACCTCATGTGCGGTCAGCGCACTAATAATTTTATTTCATGAACAAAATTATCAAAATATTATATAAAATTCCCTTCAGGCTTTGTGGATAAGATATGTGTGAGCCTTAAATAAACTTCATATTTAGACATGGGTCACATCTCCAAAATCTCTCATTAAATCTACAAATATTCCAAAATGTGAAAGAAAATAATCTGAAATTGGAAACACTTTTGGTTCCCAGCATTTTGGATAAGGGATACTCACCCTGTACCTCAACACTGGAATAAACAAACACTGCCACTTAAAAAATATAAATACAACAGACTTCATTTTCTTTACTCATTGTAAATAAAACTTTGTACTCAAAACTTCCTACTCAGGCCGAAATAACAAAGAATGCAATGAAAGTTTATTTTCCATCTCTGGAAGTACCAATGTAAATTTCAAAAATCAAAGAGGGGAATTTCAGTTAAATATATTTATTTACTGTACCTCAACTTCAGGTTGTATAACTGTCAATCTGTTAGTATAAACCTAATAACAAAAATAGTAATAATAACAACAAAAAACCCATTGATTGGCCAGTCAATCAATTTATTATTCATTTACATGACAAAAGGTTTGAACAGCTAAGGTTGATAGATTCATGATGCAATATTAAGAAAAAAACACTGGTTGTGGTTTGGGGGCAGCTTTAACATTTTAATATTGACATTAAGCAGAGTAAGCATTTGCTCTAATGACAGTTAAACACACAGTAGTTGTAAGAGTTTTGAAAACTGGACTAATCTCTGTTGAAATTTCAAGTCTGCTTCTTAGTAACTGTGGCACCTTGAGCTTTCTCAGTCTGTTCATCTGTAAAGTGAATCTCTAATAATAAGTATTTTACAGAAGTGTAAAAGATAAAACAACAAATATATTCTGCAAAGAGCATTCAGTAAACAATAACATCTATTATTATTAGACTATAGAGGACCTTTTGTGCCTCTGTTAGAAAAATGCAGAATATACTTAAAGTAGTGGTTCTTATACTTTATTCTAGTGCCAACCAAAACACTTTTATATCCCAGTATTTAGATAGATTTTATGTTTTACCTTTCATATTTTATTCATTAAATTAATAACTTTAATTATAGCAAAGCAAAAATATTTTTAAAACTGTATATATTTAAAATAAATATTCTTGAACATAAAAACTTACCATAACAATACCACCAACGTATTCAAAAGCACAATGAGCTATACATCCGTACTGAATAGTATAGCCAACAAGTCGAAAGGTTTTTCCCAGAACACCACGAAGCATAGTTTTCTATGTAGACTCTGCCACCATTGGCCTAATGGTAAATTTCAAAAAGTTTCATAATCAATACTACTTAAAAACTCTTAAGAAATAGCACAATTATAAAATATTTTACAATCACCCAGAATGTACTAAATGGCTAATTCAATTTGATGCAGGAAAACAGCAGTTTATTTTCATTTCTACTAAAGACATTTTATTTATTTACTTTGAGATAGTGTCTCTCTCTGTTGCCCAGGTTAGAGTGCCATGAATCAGCCTCACTTACAGCAACCTCAAGCTCCTGGGTTCAAGCAATCCCACTACCTCAGCCTCCCGAGTAGCTGGGATCACAGATGCCTGCCACAACATCTGGCTAAGTTTTCTATTTTTAGAAGAGACAGGGTCTTGCTCTTGCTCAGGCTGGTCTTGAATTCCTGAGCTCAAGCAATCTTACTACCTTGGCCTCCCAGAGAATTAGGATCACATGGATGAGCCACCACCCCAGACTGCTAAAGATATTTTAAATGTGAAGTTATAACCACTGAAAACTTGGACCTACCAAAGAGAGATTATATTCAAATATCAGGGCATATGAATTACATGACTAGTAGACTCTGAATTAGTCTTTCCCTTTCCTTGGTTATTTTTCAGTATTAAGGGAGATACTTAAGTTTCAAAGTACTGATAATAATAGTTTTTCATTTTTTCCTCACTCTACTATATTAGTTTGTATCTTAGGATATAATGCAGAAACCAGTAGAATAGGTGTATGGAATTTCATTTGTTTTTGTTTTGTTTTTTTTTTTTTTTTTGAGACAGAGTCTCAAGCTGTTGCCCTGGATAGAGTGCCATGCTGTCACAGCTCACAGCAACCTCAAACTCCTGGGCTCAAGAGATTCTCTTGCCTCAGCCTTCCAAGTAGCTGAGACTACAGGCACCCGTCACAACACCTGGCTATTTTTTTTTGTTGCAGTTGTCATTGTTGTTTAGCAGGCCTGGGCCAGGTTTGAACCCACCAGCCTCAGTGTATGTGGCCGGCGCCCTACACACTGAGCTACAGGTACCACCTGGAAATTAAAGTTTTAAATTGGTTCTCTGACTAACTTATGTGGTCTTCAATAAATTATTTAACCATTTTGGGACTTTATAAAATGAAATAATAGTATCACATAATGGTTCTGAGAATCAAGGGCAACAATGTATGTCAAAGTGCTTTGTAAGTTATCAAGTTACATTCAGTTGTCAGCTACTATGACATAATAAAATCAATACTATGAAACATCATAGAGAACCATATAAAGACTTCTTAAGCTATATAAATTTAAGATATATTATTCATCTAAAATATTTTAGATGGGCCAGGCACAGTGGCTCACACCTGTAATCCTAGCAGTCTGAGCTCACAGGTTCAAGACCAGCCTGAGTCAAAACGAGACCTTATCTCTAAAACTAGCCAGGTGTTGTGGTGGGCACCTGTATTCCTAGCTACTTGGGAGGCTGAGACAAGAGAATCACTTAAGCCCAAGAGTTTGAGGTTGCTGTGAGCTGTGATGTCACAACACTCTACCAAGTGCAACAAAGTAAGACTCTGTCTCAAAAAATATAAAAATAAATAAATAAAATATTTTAAATGAGTTAAATCCTCCTTTCTTTTTACCTGTTACTGCTATGTTTTAAGCATTTCTCAATCAAAGGTCTTAGGCTTAAATCCAATATACTGTTCTCAGATTAAATTCATTAAAATATATCATTAATAACAGTATACTGTTATTGTTATTCTGTATTGTCAATACTTAACTATGTCAGCCCTTACATATAATACTACTTTTTTTATATAATGCTTTTTTAAGATAAATATTACCATCTTTGATTTATAGATAAAGAAAAAAAGCTTAAGAGTGGTAATATGCTTAACAACACAAAGTCAGCAAATGATGAAATCAGTATAGAAAATATCCCAACAAAGAATAGCCCAGGGCCAGATCACTTTACTGCTGAATTCTCCCAAACTTGTGAAGACAAACTAACACCAATTCTTCTCAACTTACTCCGAAACACTGATGTGGAGAGAATTCTTTTTAATTCATTCTACCATACCAGCATTGCCCTGATACCAAAACCAGACATGAATACAACAAAAAGAGAAAACTACAGGGTAATATCCAAAAATCCTCAATAAAATACAAGCAAAACAAATCCAATAACATGTCAAAAAGATGTATGTATCACGATCATGTAGGATTTATCCCAGGGATGCTAGGATGGTAAATTAACAAATGTTATACATCACATCAACAGAATGAAGGACAAAAACCATATGATCATTTCAGTGGATGCAGAAGAAGCATCTGATAAAATTCAACATCAGTTCATGATGTCAACTCTCAAGGAATTAGGCAAAGAAGTAAAATAACTCAACATGATATATGACAAACCCATGGCTAACAACATCATACTGAAAGCAGACAGCCTTTCCCCTAACATCTGAAACAGACAAGGAGGCCCACTTTCCCTACTCTTATTTAACATGTTAATAACAGTCCTAGCCAGAGAAATTAGGCAAGAGAAACAATTAAAGGGCATTCAAGTTGTAAAAGAGGAAGTCAAACTGTCCTTGTCCGCAGATAGCATGATCTTACAATATACAGAGGGTGCCAAAAAATGTATACATATTTTAAATCAATAAAAAAAACTGTATTAAAATTGTAATACTCAATATATACTAATAGCTTTTGTTATCTTCTATATTGCATGTCTCTCATAATTACAGAAATTGAATGTGACTTGAGTATTAAAACTTTAATAGTTTTTTCCTTTCTTAAATGTGTACACTTTTTGTCACCCTCAGTATAGAGAAAAACCTAAAGATTCCATCAAAAAACTGCTACAAAATGATAAATTCAGTAAAGTATACAAAATCAACATTAAAAAATCAGTAGAATTTCTATACACCAATAATAAATTACCTCAAAAAGAAGTCGATAAAGCAACCCCATTTATAATAGCCACCAAAAAATAAAATACTTAGGAATACATTTACTCAAGGCAAAGAAAGACCTCTACGATGAAAACTAAAACACTGATGAAAGCAATTGAAGAGGATACAAAAAAACGGAAAGCTAGCTCAAGATGTCTTTGGAGATTAGAAGAATTAATATTGTTAAAATGACCATAATACCCAAAGTAATCTATTGATTCAGTATAATCCTACCAAATAGCAATGATAATCTTAACAAAAAAAAAAATCAGTACTAAAATTCAAACGGAGCCACAAAAGACTTTCAATAGTCAAAGCAATACTGAGCAAAACAAATAAACTTGGAGGTATCACACTACAATGCTACAATAACAACATCAGCCTACTACTGGCATAATAAAAACCAACACATAGACCAATGAAACAGAATACAGAACTCAGAAGGAGGGAGGGAAGAGGGCAAGGGGAAGGAAGGATGTGCCCATTAGTGTGCTCCCAACTAATGGGCACAATGTAAGGGCATCTGGCACATCTCATGGGTGAGGGACACAACTACAACAGGGACTTTACCTAACAAATAACATTGTAACTTAATTGTTTATACCTTCATATTAATCTGAAATTTTTAAAAAGTACAAAAAATAAATAAAACAAGGAGTATCAAAATAAAAGGTCAGAATAGCAACTGTCAGACCTGGTACTTAAGGAAATCATACATTTCATACTTAATAATCTAAAACATTTACAGCCAACAGACTTTTAACCAAAAACATATACTGAAGAAAAGACTCTCTTCAATAAGTGGTGCTGGGAAAATTGGATATCCACGTACAGAAGAAACTAGTTTCCTATCTTTCATCGTATAAAAAAAATCAACTCAAGAGCGGCACCTGTGGCTCAAAGGAGTAGGGCACCAGCCCCATATGCCAAAAGTAGCAGGTTCAAGCCCGGCCCCAGCCAAAAACTGCAAAAAAAAAAAATTTCAACTCAAAATGGATTATAGTCTTAAACATAAGACTATAAGATCTAGCATAAGACTACAGATCTAGCAATCCTACTATCAGGTATTAATGCAAAGGGAGGGAGATCAGTATATCAAAGAGATATCTACACTGTCATATACATTGCAACACTATTCCCAATAGCTAAAATATGGAATCAACATAAATGTTAATCAGGAGAAATGGATAAAGAAAATGTGGTATATACACACAATGGAACCCTATTTAGTCATAAAACAGAATGAAATCCTGTCATTCATGGCAACATGATGACCTAGAGGACTTTGCATTAAGGGAAATAAGTTAGACAAGGAAAGATAAACACTGCATATTCTCACTCCACAGGGGAACTAAAAAAAAAATGAGTTCATGGAAGCTGAGAGTAGAATTGTGGGTGTTACATGCTGGGAATATGAGCAGGCTGGAAAGCGGGATTAATGGATACAAATTACAGCTAGATAGGAGGAATAAGTTCTGGTGCTCTGCAGTGCTGTACCATGAATGTGGTTAACTATAATTTACTGTACATTCTCAAAAAGCTAGAATAGATGATTTTCTTTTTTTTTTTTTTTTTTTTTTTTTGAGACAGAGCCTCAAGCTGTCCCCCTGGGTAGAGTACCATGGCATTACAGCTCACAGCAACCTCCAACTCCTGGGCTCAAGCGAGTCTCTTGCCTCCGCCTCCCAAGTAGCTGGGACCAC
>CAUYTI010146940.1:0-10896 GCA_963575145.1 Galago senegalensis | reverse complement strand
GGAAGATGCCTTGAGCTCAGGAATTTGAGGCCAGCCTGAGCAAGAGCAAGACCCTGTCTCTACTAAAAATAAAAAAATTAGCTGGGCATCATGGTGGGATCCTGTAGTCCCAGCTACTCAGGAGGCTGAGGCAAGAGGATCACTTGAGCTCAAGAGTTTGAGGTTGCTGTGAACTAGGCTGATGCCACAGCACTCTAGCCTGGACAATGGAGAGAGACTTTGTCTCAAAAAAAAAAAAAATTCAAATAACATTGATCTGTCAGCAGGATCTCATGAGAATTTCAACCTTCCTTTTCAGAACCAGGAAATTTTCTTTAAAAGAGAACTTTGGAAATGCATTGTTGGCGAGAGTGAGAAAGAAAGAAAAGAAGTACTTTGTTAAATTTTATTTTTTTACTTTCTCAAACACGGAACCACTCAGACTGTGTTCCCTCCCTCTTACCCCCCCCACCAGAAGAATGATCATTAATAGCAAGTGGCAATTGCAGTAAAGCAACACCAAGCGTCGGCAAGGGGCGATTGCAGTAAAGCAACACCAAGTGTCCGCAAGTGGTGATTGCAGTAAAGCAACACCAAGCGTCGGCAAGTGGCAGTAAAGCAACACCAAGTGTCGGCTTCACACTCCGGGGAGAATGTTGCGCCTCATCCTCATGGTTTCCAGTGCTCTTCACATCCAGAGAGATTTGTCTAGTAATGAACTACAGAAATGATCCCTGAAAACATAGTCTTACTTTGAAAAAAACCAAACAATAAATAAAATAAAATAACACTATACCTAATCTAAAAATCTTATTTATTTCACTTTTTAAATTTCAGATTAAAATTATGAGGGTACAGATGGTGAGGTTACATTGTTTGCATGTGTTAGATGAAGTCCAAGTTGTATTGGATACATTGGATATTTCCCCCCCCCCATTCTTTCCATTCTTCTTTACTAAGAAGAATATGTTCCAGCTCCATCCAGGTAAACATAAAAGATGTGAAGTCTGTCTTTTTATGGCTGCATAGTATTCCATGGTGTACATATACCATGGCGACTTTGAAAATTATAAAAACCCTGTAATCCCGCCACACTGAAATAACTAGTCCCAAACATACAGTCTGTGTGTCTTTGTGCAGGCTTCATGCACACGTATACAGATGTACATACATATGTATGCTGCTCCCTCATGCATGCTAATTTATAGCTGTAGTAGATGGAACAACAGCACCCAGAGATAAGCAGGTCTTCATCCCCACAAACTATGAACAGTACCTTATATGACAAAAGAGACTTTACAGATATTAAGGATCCTAAAATGGAGAGATTATCTTGGACTATTTGGCAATTGAAAAGACAATCACAAGTTTCCTTACAAGAGGAAGTTAGAGAGATCTATGATGCAAAAGATAGAAGGTAATGTGACTGGAGAAGCATGGAGTGATTTGAAGATGTTACACTGCTATTTCGGAAGATGCAGGAAGGGGCTATGAGCCAAGAAATGCATGAAATACAGCTCTATAGCTAAAAAAATGGATTCTTCCCTAGTACCTCTCATGGGAGCATGGCCATGGGACACCTTGGTTTTTACCTAGTAGAACCCATTTCAGTAAGAGAATAAAATTGTGTTGATTTTGTTTTACAAATTGCTTTCAAATAAGTTGTTTTGTAATTAAAGACTCACATCACAAAATAATTTTTTTACTTACATGAAATTGTCTGAAAAGACATCCTTACACAATTTGAGGGACTAAGTTCTACTGGAAATATAGGCTCCACCCATATAGCTAAAAAATATAATTGTGTACTGAGAAAATAAGAATGCTCTTTTAAAATATGTCTTATAAAGCCAATTATATACCTATATATACCTTATACCGATATACCTTATATATACCTTATACCTATATATACCTTATACCTATATATACCTATATACCTATATATACCTTATACCTATATACCTATTATATACCTATATACCTTAATCTATTAAGTATAAAGTATAAATGTCTTAACACAATAATTAAGTAAATGAGGTGAAAGCTATATTAGCTAGTTTGATGTAAGCATTTCAAATTGTATTTAAAATCAGCACATTGTACCCCATAAAAGCATTATTGTATACATGATCTATGTGTATATGACTTGATAAAAAAAGCCAATTGTAGACTTAATTTTCTTAAACTGATTATACAGAATTATTTTAATCAAAGGAAACTACATATAAGGGTTGTAATTTCTTTTAAATTGGGGCCAAACTTTTTAAGTGTAAAGAATCTCTTAAATCAATGAAAGATTTGAACACACAGAATTTTATGTACACACCTACTGTTTTAGAAACTGCATAAAATAAAGCCAAAGCACCCTTGCAAAAAACTTTATTAAGTACCAAAACAAATAGAAACCAAAAACTCATAAGTGTACCACCTACAGAGGAAACCAAAACCGTAACCATACAGCCCACGCTTCTGTAAAAACTAACTCTTCAGAGCTTTAACATTTTTAATTCTACCTATGACATTCTGCTTATAGGTAATTTAAAAACCTCACTGGTTTGAATACTTTCATTCTGGAAAATCAAAATAAAATAACATAAAAATTACTTCCAGGGGTGTCCAACCTTTTTTCTTCTCTGTCTCATGTTGGAAAGAGAAAAGTTGTCTTGGGCCAAATATTAAATCTACAGACACTAACAAAAGCTGATAAGCCAACAAAAAGATCTATGCATAAAACCACAGGTAAGCAAAACAGTCCTCACGTAATCCATGTGCAACCGCAGGCTACAGATTAGACACCTCTGTAAATTATAGGCTAAATCCCCGAAATATTTCCTTAGTTTTAAGCAATTTCAGAGTCCTTCCAATTTGTTAGTAGCTATTAAGTCTTTATGTATAATGCACGATACTGAACTATGTACTATTCAATAATGTACTTTACACCTCACTAGGCCACTGAGGAGGTCTATCCATGATCTACAAAAATGGTGAGAGGCAAAGAGAGGAGAGAAGGAAGAAGGGGAAAGACAGAGGACCAAAGATATTGATTAATTTCCAGAACACAAGCAGCAGAAAAGTTCAGCACATTCCAAAAGACAAAGCTTCCACGTCTCTGCTTTTGGATGTTTTATTAGTCATTTTACTTTGCGATTTTTATCAAGAGGTAAATGAAAGGGGAATGCATAAAGTGTGGGGGGAAAGTAACAGATAAAATAAGTTAACAAAAGGCAATGACTTCACTGGATCCTTTAGGATTCTGACACTCCATTTCCATAAGCTTCAAATGAAAAGTGAGCCAGCGCATGGTTGAGACACCAACACTCCTAGACAGTATTTGCTATGCCCAAACAATGTGATATTCCTTAATTATCCATGCATTTCAATTAATGAACACAACCAGCCACAATCATCATTTTTAAATGTGTGTTCCAGATCCCTTAACTCACCCTTTGAATAATCACAACAATTACCATTGTGCCTTATACTTGGTAAGTACTCATGATAGCTGGAATTGTTTTTAATGCCCTGCAAATCTCTGCAGTCTACTCTGAGTATCTATCTATAATTTCTTTTGTTTTTTGTTTTTTGTTTTTGAGACAGGAGCCTCAAGCTGTCCCCCTGGGTAGAGTGCCATGGCATCTCAGCTCACAGCAACCTCCAACTCCTGGGCTCATGCGAGTCTCCTGCCTCTGCCTCCCAAGTAGCGGGGACCACAGGCGCCTGCCACAACACCTGGCTATTTTTTGGTTGCAGCCATCATTGTTGTTTGGTGGGCCCAGGCTGGATTCGAACCCACCACCTTGGGTGTATTTGGCTGGCGCCTTAGCCACTTGAGCCACAGGCGCCAAGCCTATCTATATTTTCTTAACACTACACACTGCAGTCTAATGTTTCTGTCACTCCAAAATTCACATGTTGAAACCTACCCACACAGTGATACTGATAAAAGGTGGAGTTTGAAGGAGGTAATTAAGTCATGAGGGTTCTGCCCTTGTAAGTGAGATTAGCGCCCTAAAAGGCTTGAAGGAGCCTATTTGCCCTTTTCTGCTTCATCCATCATGAGGACACATGGAAAGTGCTATCTATGAGGAATGGTCCTTCACCAGGCACTGGATCTGATGATATTTTAATCTTGGTCTTCCCAGCCTCTAAAACTATGAGAAATAAATTTGTGTTCTTTATAAATTACCTAGTCTAAGATATTTTGCTATAGCAGCGCTATGTGTGTGTGTGTATGTGTGTGTGTGTGTGTGTGTGTATAGAGAGAGAGAGAGAAAGAGAGAGCGACAGCAAGAGCATCTACCATATGCCCAGCATGGCGCTTAGCTGTGGAGTGACACCATGATGAGCAAAGGAGACCAGACCCATCCTCATGGAACTTAGAGCTCAAAAAAAAAGATGATCAAGAAACAAGTAACAATTGACTACAAAGTGAGAAACGGAATGAAAGAAACAAACAGGATGCCAAGACAAAGAAATGGACAAAGAATAAACAATTTTGGTGGAGTCATCAAGAAAAGGAGAGGACATACAGAAATGTGGCCAGGAGGAAGCTCTTGAAGGAGTGGCAGAAAGCATGTTCAAATCCAGACCAGGAAAGGGCACACTCAGCAAGAAACTGAGTAATGCTTGTGGCTCAAGGGCAGAATGAGGGTAAGAGCTGCCCTAGTTAAGCTAGAAGCAGTATGTGGGAGTCTTAAGGACTACTAGCCAAGTCTTAAGGTATTCCAGGCAAAGTCTGATAGCAACTTAAGCTAATATAACAGAGTGCAGAGAGAGAAAAGTGAACAGATGAGAAATATATTTTCCAGGTAGAAACCATCAGACTTGGTAATATGGAAGTTGAAGGAAAGGGAAGGAATCAAAGATGTCTCCCAAGCATTACACTTAAAGATTGGGGTCTTTAGCTTAACAGACATGCAAATTCATGGTCAGATTCTTTTCTAAGAGATAGGGTCTTGCTCTGTTGCCCAGGCTTCAGTACAGTGGAATGATCATAGCTTACTGCAGCCTCAAACTCCTGCGCTTGAGCAATCCTCCCCACTGTCCTGAGCAGCTGCGACCACAGGTGCCCAACACCATGCCCAGCTAATTGTTTCTGAAATTTGTTAGAGACATGGGGTCTTGCTATGTTTCCCAGGCTAGTCTCAAATTCTTGGTCTCAAGTGATCCTCCCACCTCAGCCTCTCAAAGTACTGGGATTATAGGCCTGAGCCACCACGCCTAGCCCATGGACAGATGTTAAACAAGGGAATGACATTATCTAATTTAACATCTAAAAGGCTCACTCTGTCCTGATTTAAACAAATATACCATTAAAAAATAAATTAGGTTCTAAAGTGATAGTCCTTGGAAGAAATAAATTTTAAAATAAAAAAATAAGTAAGAAGGGAAAATTTGAACACTGACAGGTTATTTGATGAATATTGTTGCTTTTTAAGTGTGATAAATAGACTGTGGTGTTTTCAAAAAAGAGACCTTTGCAAAGTAAAATGATATCATATAAAGCCTATAGATTAGATAATAGTTCTCTATCAATGTTAATTTCCTGCCTTGATATCTCATTGGTCAGATGTAAGAGAATGTCTTTGTTTTGGGGAATTATATCCTAAAATGTATACTTAGAGGTGGAAATTATCAAGTCTAGAATTTGATTCCAAATAACCTAGATTGAGTTATAGATGAAAAAAGATTGGCCCTGAGATGACAACTATTGAAGTTGAATGATGAGTATATAATAGTCAAGTTTATTACCCTCTTTACTTTTCATAGATGTTCAAAGATGTTCACATTACAATTTTTTTACAAATAAGATAATTTGGGCTACTGTGTGGAGAATGAGTGGGATGCACTTGGAAAGGTGGAGAGAATGAGAACAAAGGAAGCAGGAAAACACATCAGCCATTAGCCAGCTCTTAAAGTAGTCCAGGCAAAGTCTGACAACTTAAGCTAATATAATAGAGTACAGAGAGAGAAAAGTGAAAAGATGGGAAAGATATTTTCCAGGTAGAAACCATCAGACTTGGTGATGTGAAGTCAAAAGAAGGGGAAAGAATCAAAGATGTCTCCCCAACATCAGACTTGAACAAGTGGGTAGGCAATGGGTAGACATTTACAGAAAAGGAAAAAGTTTCAGACAGATGAGAAAGATGGATACCAAAAATTCAGTTTGGTACATATATAAAGTGTTTGTAAAACACACACATGTATGAATAAGCAATCATTGGACCTGTTCTGCAGTACAGCCATCAAAATAGCCCAAAGACAGAGCAGCACAGAGCAGTTGCTGTGTCCAGAAGGCTAGTGACGGAGGAGGGAAAACTCAGCCCAGGGCAGGGTCCTTCTGGCTTTCTGACACAAGCTGAGCATTGCTACATGGGGTTGGTCAGAGAGGCTCTGAGCCTGCAGAGGGACAACCACAACAGCAAAGGGCCTACCCATAGGGGTTCGTACATCACTCATTTTGCCACCATCAACCATCCTGACCATGACCAAGTCTTCCATCTCTGCTGGGCCTCTGTGGTAATGAGATAATCAGACTAATAGGTTGCTAAAGAGTTTTCTTTCAGAAACTTTCCTTCAAGCTATGAAATAGCTTGCCACTCCTTATAGTGAAAGAAAGCATTTATAGGATCTATGTCTTAAGACACACACACATACATACTTCCTCCCACATAACCTTATACAAAGAACTTCACATTTTGGAAGGTCCAAACACAATAAGACCATTAAGTAGACAAAACAGTACAAAAGAAAATACATAAAGAATCAATCCAAGTGGAAACAAATACAGGGAAAAGACACCAGGGATGCTGTTCACTTTGGGCTTTTAGAGACCTTTTATTTCCATTCACTATATATCATTGACTCTGTAACACAAAATTTTTCATAATAGAATATCCCTGAGACCAAGATATATCTTAAAATTGACCACAACTTGATTGCCCTAGAACAAAGTTAAGTTCTTAGGGATAGGATCTGCATTTGCTTCTGTCAGTTACTAAGGACACCATCCTGATCTATTTAAAATGATCTGCCTGAAGTTGTCAAGACCTCACTGGTAGAGTATATTCAGACCCCAAATCAAGCTCATGATCACATTCTTAAGAATGTTAAAAAGTTAAACATGGTTTTACTGTACAACCCATCAACCTCACTTCTCAATATGTCTGACTAAGAACTTAAAACACATGGTCACACCATTGGGCTAACCCTAACACTGCACACCATTGTTTACAGCAGCATAATTCATAATAGCCAAAACAAAAATAGATGCAACCCAAATATCCAACAAGTGATAAACAAAATGCAACACATCCATGCAATTGAATATTTTTTAGCCACAAAAATGAAGACATTCTCCAACTTACAATTGTTCAATTTATGATCTTTCAACTTTATAATGGGTTTATAAGAGTATTAAATGCATTTTCAACTATTAGGCTTTTCTAGAGACAGGGTTTCTTTTTTCTTTTTTATTTTTTTGAGACAGAATCTTACTTTGTTGCCCTCAATAGAGTATCATGGCATCATAGCTCACATTAACCTCAAACTCTTGGGCTCAAGAGATCCTCTTACTTCAGCCTCCCTAGTAGCTGGGACTAAAGGCACCCACCACAACACCCAGCTATTTTTAGAGAATGGGTCTTGCTCAAGCTGATCTGAACTCCTGAGCTCAAGCAATCTACCCACCTCAGCCTCCAGAGTGCTGGGATTACAGGCGTGAGCCACCGCGCCCAGCCAGAGACAGGGTCTTATTATGTTATCCAGGCTACAGTACAGTGGCTAGTCACAGGCCCAATCATGGCACAATGCAGCCTCCAACTCCTAGGTTCAAATGATCCTCCCACTTCAGCCTACAGGCAGGTACCACCTGCCAAGCTAGACATATGACATGTTTGATTACAATGAGTTTAATGGGGACATAACCCCATCTTAAATTGAGGAGCATCTGTACCAACACCTGCTATAACGTGGATGAACCTCAAAAGCCAGACACTAAAAAAATACATATTGGAGGATTCCATTTATATGAAATGTCTACAAAGACAAATCTACTAGAGACAGAAATTACATTAGTGGCTGCCTCCAGCTGAGGGTGGGATTGGGAAGTGACTGGAAAGAAACACAGATTTCCTTTTTGAGTGATAAAAACGTTTTAAAATTAGATTGTGGTAACAGTTGCATAATTCTGTAAATATCCAAAAACATATTAAATTGTATACTTAAAATAGTGATATTTATGGGATATGAATTCATATTGCAATAGAGTGGCCTTTATTTATTTTTTTCTATTGTTGAGGATTCAAGAAACCAGATTACACTGATTGCATTTGTTAGGTAAAGTCCCTCTTACAATTGTGTCTTGCCCCCAAGAGGTGTGTCACACATCGAGACCCCGCCTCCTCCCTCCTTCTCTCTCTGCTGTCTTTAAAACATCGTCGGGGTAGAGAACCTCATGAGAGGTTTTTTTCCCTCCCTACCTAGTACCAAGGTTGAAATACACAAGTTTCCTTTGCTGTGCCTTCCCGCATGACAGTTTTATCTTTCCTTTCCCTTATGCAAGGTCTCCTACAAAATTTCCCATTGTGCTTTTTCTTTCCTTTTTATTTTTTTTTTTTTTTGAGACAGAGTCTCACTATGTTGCCCTCAGTAGAGTGCCGTGACATCACAGCTCACAGAAACCTCAAACTCTTGGGCTCAAGAGATTCTCTTGCCTCAGCCTCCCAAGTAACTGGGGCTACAGCCACCTGCCACAATGCCTGGCTATTTTTCCTTGCAGTTGTCATTGTTGTTTAGCTGGCCTACACCAGGTTTGAACCCTCCAGCCTCAGTGAATGTGGCTGGCGCCATAACCACCATGTTCGGGAGCCGAGCCTGCTTTTTCTTTCCTAAGGTAGATATAAGACAACAATATCAAAGACATCTTGGATCTAATAATAATAACTGTCAACTTGGTTAAGAAAGGAAAAGATTAGGGGAGGAAAAACAGTCCCCCTCCAGACCTCAGCAATTTTGTAATACCTAGAGGGGGAAACTGGGGCCAAAAATGCCATAGAGAAGAATGAAAACAACTCTAACTCTATTTATAATCTAACTACTATGAAGAAAAATACTAATTAGATCTTTCTCAACCATCATTCACCAATATTCACCCTTAAATAAAACCGACAAACTATCATATCATCAATTGATCTAAACTAATGAGGGAGAAAAATGCCCTGGAAGGCTTACCTCACAGGAATCTGCAATTGAAAGTTCAAAAAAGAAGGTGTAAAAAAAAGAAAAAGTCAGTGAGAAATGCTATGCTGCAAAATGTTTTTACTTCCATTGTAAGCCTCTAGTCACCTGGCTAAAAATGTCTCCCTCTTTCACCTTCTACAGGTAAATACAAACTCCCAGCATGTCTTGAACATAAACACATTTAGCCCCACTGCATTCATGCAACCTCAAGACTCTATTAAACACATAAGGATTTTGAGACAGCACAATGTCTCATGCCTGTAGTCATAGCACTTTGGGAGGCCAAGATGGGAGGATCGCTTGAAGTCAGGAGTTTAAGACCACCCTGAGCAAAAGGAGGACATTGCTACAAAAAATTGAAAAATCATCTGGGCCTGGTGGCATGCACCCATGGTTCTAACTACTTAGGAGGCTGAGGCAGGAGAATCACTTAAGCCTAGGAATTAGAGCTTACGGTGAGCTATGATGAGGCCACTGTACTCCAGCCTGGGCAACACAGCAAGACAAAACAAAAACACATAAGGATTTCAATATAAGGATAAATTCAAAATTTTAACAAGACACTATGGAATATGAGAAACCATTGCTAACAACATATTAAACCTGCATCTGTACTAACAGTCTTTGCACATAAATTTGTTCCTCTTGACTTCTCTAATCTACCATGAAAAGAAAATCTTGATTAACTAGGACCCAACCAGGCTTCTCAGTTAAATTTTTGTCCCATTACCTACTGTGGTTTTTATGAGAAATAGATTAATCAAAAATACCACCAAGCTGGGATGATTCCAAGTGGTTAATCTATTCTCCCCACTCGATAAGGCCAGAAATCCTCCATGATCCAACTTCCCTTGAACCCACAGCCCCATTGGTGTTCCATGCCCACTGCTCTGTGCTCTGGCCACTGTCCTCAGAGCTGTTCATCCAGCGTGTCCCATCTCTGAGCCTCTGCACCAACTCCACCAGCAGAAATCCCACCTATCCTTTAAAATCCAAAGCAAAAGCTAGCGGCCCCTACCTTCCAACCAGAAGAGAGCCCTCTTTTGGAACTTCCAAAACACTGCATTTATTCATGTATCATGTCACAGGTAATTTACAAACAGACTTTTCGTAAACCCATCATGATGTTGTCACAGATGGCAACTGGGCACAAACACTGAGAGAAAAGGATACCATCATCAGAGAACCAAGAAACACAAACAGCATGGAACTGTCAAATTAGAAAGCACAGGACGACTGCACAGCTAATCTGGAACTGCACATTATTTATGAAATATTTCTGTATACATGAGATGGGTCTCATTTACAGTCCCCCCCTAAGAGGGCTTTATGCCAAATAGGTCATAAAGTTCACAAACAATTTTAATTATTTTTTTAAAATGGTCAACACGTCACTACTTTTAATCTCTAATTTTTCCTCCACTTCTAAATGGCAAAGACTTCTGTATGAACTACCGGTCTGCAAAACTAACAATTTCCAAAAATATAATGATTAGTCAGTAAAAATAACAAAATTGTTACCACAGGCTCAGTGCCTATAGCTCAACCGGCTAAGGCGCCAGCCACGTACACCTAAGGTGGCGGGTTCAAATCCCCAGCCCAGACCCACCAAACAACAATGACAGCTGCAACCAAAAAATAGCCGGGCGTTGTGGCGGGCGCCTGTGGTCCCAG
>CAUYTI010146939.1:0-12752 GCA_963575145.1 Galago senegalensis | reverse complement strand
GGTCCCAGCTACTTGGGAGGCGGAGGCAAGAGACTCGCTTGAGCCCAGGAGTTGGAGGTTGCTGTGAGCTGTAATGCCACGGCACTCTACCCAGGGGGACAGCTTGAGGCTCTGTCTCAAAAAAAAAAAAAAAAAAACTTAAACACAGAATTATCATATGACCCAACCCAACTCCTCTTCTAGGTATTGAAAACATATGTCCAGGCAAAAACTTTTACATGAATGATCCTAGGAGCCTCATTCATGATAGCCAAAAAATGGAAGCAACCAAAATGTCTATCAACTGCTACATGGATAAATAAAATGTGCTCTATCCAGAGAGTGGAATATTATTCAGTCATAAGGAGGGATGGAGTTCCGATGCATGCAGCAACATGGATGAACTTTGAAAACGTGATGCTTATGGGGTGGCATCTGTGGCTCAGTGAGTTAGGGTGCTGGCCCCATATACTGAGGGTGGCGGATTTGAGAACCCAGCCCCAGCCAAACTGCAACAGAAAAACGGCCAGGTGTTGTGGCGGGAGCCTGTAGTCCCAGCTACTTGGGAGGCTGAGGCAAGGGAATTGCTAAGCCCAAGAGTTGGAGGTTGCTGTAAGCTGTGACACCACGGCACTCTACTGAGGGCAACAAAATGAGACTCTGCCTCTAAAGAAGAAAAAAAGAAGAAAGAAAACGTGATGCTGAGTTAAAGTGGCCAAAAAACAAAATGCAAGTGTCTGACTCTGTTTATGTGCAATGTCCGGAACAGGCAAATGTGTAGAGACAAAAAGCAGATTTAGTGGTGGCCAGGGGCTGGTGGAGATGGGACGTGACAGCTAATGGGCACACAGGGCATTTTGTGGGGGGTGATCAAAATGTGCTGGAATTAGATAATGGTGACAGTCGCTACATTTTGTGAAGGTACTAAAACTCACTGAATTGTATGTGTTAGAATTGTGAATTCTATGGTATGTGGATTATGGCCTTTAAAAAAAGGGAGTTTAAAAAAAAGTCTGAGTTGTGAGGTCAGAGTCCCAGTTCAGTGCCTATGAGCCGTGTGACCTCTGACCGAGGCACATCCCCCACCCCCAGCCCAAGCCTCGGTGTCCTTGTCTATAAAATGAGGATGACATTAGTATCACTATAATAGTTTTGCTATGAGGGGGGCAGCTGCCATGATGCATTTAAAGTCTTCTGTCTTGCTGTGGCTTCAGGGCTCCCTTGCCCCTCCCCTGCTCATAGCTCTCCCATGGGCCCCCAGCACCCCAGAACAGAGCCCCGCCTGCCATTAGAGACAGCTGGCCACACTCCCTTAAACACCTCTCATCACCTTTACTGTGTAGCCTTCCAAACACTCAAGGACAACCTATTTCACACCTCCTTCCCACCTTTCACACACCCTTCTTTATGCAGGTCCCCTGCCTAGATGTCCTTGGCATTCTCCTCTTCTCCACCTGCCTAGCCAACTCAATTCCACACTGAAGGCACAGTCTGCCACCTGCCCTTTGACCCACCATCTCCAATTCTAGAGAACACTCACAAGTGAGCTCTGAGAATTAAGCTCAGAGATAGTCATTAAGGCAAAGAGGGCAATAGCTTATACGCTCATCAGGAGGGGACTGTTAGATAAATCCCAAGAGGAGGCTTTTATAAAATGAATGTGATGGCTGCACATCATGACCGGTGGGTCCCTATTCAAGACATATTACTAAGGGAAGAAAATGAGGGGCAACACTGAGCATGTTCTGTGCTCTGCCCCTCCCTCTCTTGCTGGCTTCGTGATCTCAGGAAAACTGCCTCACCTCCCTACACCTCCATTTCCTCCTCTATAAAACATGATATTTATAATCTCAAAGGTTGCGATGAAGATAAAATAACAAAACATGTTAAAAATAGGTGCAAAGCACATAGGAAGAATTCAGAAAGTGTTACCTTTTCATGTTAATACAAGGGTTGGCAATTTTTTCCTGTAAGGAGCCAGATAGTAAATATTTTTGGCTTTGTAGACCACAGGGTCTCTGTTGCAATGACTCAACTCTTTCATTGTATCATAAAAGCAGTCACAGATCGTAGGTACATAATCTGGTGCAGCTGTGTTACAATAAAATTTTGTTTAATAAAATGCTGGTTTTAACAATGGGGGGTGGCTTTAAACACCCAGCTTGCTTCTGTGGAATTGGTAAACTGTCATTAGTTATATTTCTACGACCAGAATGGCTAAAATGACAAACACTGACGATTCCAAGTGTTGACAAGGATGTGGAGCAACCAGAACTCCCACACAGAGCTGGAAGGGGTACCAAATGGGCCAGCCACTTTGTAACCTATTATGGCAGTTTCTTATAAAAGTAAGTAGATACCTACTGTACGACTCTGCAATCTCAGTCCTAGTAAGTTACACAAGAAAAATGAAAGCTTACGTTTGCAAAAAGATGTGTGCAAGAATGTTGATAGCAGCTTTACTCACAGCAGCTGTAACTGGAAACAGCGCAAATGTCCATCAGTAGGTGTATGGTTAAACAGACTGTAGTCAATCCACACAGAGAATACTCTTTCAGCCGTGAAATGGAACAAACCATGGATACACAAGGACTTTGGTGAATCTCAGATGAATTATGCTAAGTGAAAGAAGAGTACTTACCATATAAATCCAGTCCTGTGAAATTCTAGAAAAAGCAAAGCTGATCTGGAGTGATGGAAGCAGATTATTGCCCAGCAAGGGGCACAGAGGAACCTTCTGAGGGGCTGGAAATATGTGATCTCTTGATCTGGGTGGTGGCCACAGGGTAGGTTCAATTTGTGAAAACTGATCCATCTGCACATTTAAGAATTGCAGACTTTATTGTATGTGAACTATACTTCAATTTTGAAAGTAGACAAACCAATAAGAATTCTATATAAAAAGAAAACATCATTGTAATAATGGCTCTTTGTTTCTTTCTTTCTTTCTTTCTTTTTTTTTTTTTTTGGAGATAGTTATACTATGGTGTTCTTGGTAGAGTGCCATGGCGTCACAGCTCACAGCAACCTCAAACTCTTGGGCTTAAGTGATTCTCTTGCCTCAGCCTGCCAAGTAGCTGGGACTACAGGTGCCTGCCACAATGCCTGGCTATTTTTTGGTTGCAGTTGTTATTGTTGTTTTAGCTGGCCCAGGCTGGGTTCGAACCTACCAGCCTCAGTGTATGTGGCTGGCGCCATAACCACTGTGCTATGTGTGCCAAGCCATTTTTTTTTTTTGTACAGAGTCTCACTTTGTCACCCTTAGTGAGTGCCATGGTGTCATAGCTCAGAGCAATGTCAAACTCTTGGGCTCAAGTGATCCTCTTGCCTCAGCCTCCCAAGTAGCTGGACTTATAGGTGCCAGTCACAACACTTGGTCATTTTTAGAGATGAGGCCTTGCTTTGGCTCAGGCTGGTCATGAACTCCTGACCTCAAGCAATTCACCTGCCTTGGCCTCCCAGAGTGCTAGATTACAGGTGGAAGCCACCATGCCCAGCCAACCCCAAAGATCTTTCAATGAATAAACCACCAACAAGGAGGGGACAGGAAAGTAAATGAAAAAAACATTTTTAAAAACCCAGGTTAAGTACTGTTTTAAAAACATGTCCTGGCACAGCTGTTTCCCTGCTCTGCCCGCAGCTGAGGCAGTCATCCTTCCCAGGCCTGTCCAAGTCCCAGACACACCTCCCTCACTGTCCTTATCAGACTCTGCTGCTGTATCAGTTTCTCTTTCCCTCTAGGGCCCCTGCCCTCCCCACATGCAACAATAACTCTGCTGGGCAAGAGCCCTATCTGAGCTACCTGATTCTCCCGAATCCAGCCGCATTCTAGGCACACAATAGAGAGTCTCATTTCATCCATTCATTCATAGAAATAGCACATGTACTTTAATAACTACTAATAACCAGGTGCTATCCTAGACACTGGAGCTGTGACAGTGACCAACACAGACACAGAGTCCTGGAACCTATATTCTAAATGGAGAGACAGACTATAAATAAAATAAGCACATAAAATATATACTTATGTTTGATGGTTTTCAGCACTAAGGACAAATAAATAAAACAGGAGAGGTGGGGTGGGAGGTAGTTGGAGGTGTGGCCAATTTTCAGAGTTCTGCAGGGGAAGCCTCCCCAAGAAGGTGATGTTTAGGCAAAGTGTGGAAGGAGATGAGGGAGTGAGTCACAGCGTTATCTCAGGGAAGACCCTTCTAGGCAGTGGGAACAGTAAGTGCAAAGCCCTGGGGTACAAATGCCTACTTTTTTTAGAGTCTCACTTTGTCACCTTTGGTAGAGTGCTGGGGCATCATAGCTCACAACAACCTCAAACTCTTGGGTTTAAGTGATCCTCTTGCCTCAGCCTCCTGAGTAGCTGGGAGTACAGGTACCCTCCACAAAGCCTGGCTAGTTTTTCTATTTTTAGTAGAGATGGGGTTTCACTTTTGCTCAGGCTGGTCTCCGACTCTCTCTCTCTCTTTTTTTTTTTAGAGACAGAGTCTCACTTTATCGCTCTTGGTAGAGTGATGTGGCGTCACAGCTCACAGCAACCTCCAGCTCTTGAATTTAGGCGATTCTCTTGCCTCAGCTTCCTGAGTAGCTGGGACTACAGGTGCCCACCACAACACCTGGCTTTTTTTTTTTTTGTTGCAATTTGGCTGGGGCTGGGTTTGAACCCGCCACCCTCGGTATATGGGGCTGGCGCCCTACTCACTGAGCCACAGGTGCCTGGTTTTGAACTCTTGAGCTCCAGCAATCCACCTGCCTCAGCCTCCCAGAGTGTTAGGATTACAGGTGTGAGCCACCTCACCCAGCCAATGCCCACATTTTGGAAGAGCAGCAAAGAACCGAGTGTGACAGCAACTGAGTGCATGAGGGGAAACGCAGAAGATTCAAGACACAGTCAGAGGAGTTGCGAGGAGGCAGGCTGTGCAGGCAGTGAGGATGGGGGGGCACTTTGCTTTTCCTCTGAGTGAGGTAAGAAGAAGGGCAGAGTTTGGGGCAGAGGAGAGATGAGACCTAAATTATGTTTTAACTGGATCCTCTGGCTTCCAGGTGGGGAATGGTCTGTGGAGGGACCAGGACGGCAGCAGAGAGCCCAATGAGGAGGTAGTAGACAGGTCCCAAGGTGCTGATGGCTTGGATCAGCACCGTGGCAGACAAGTAATGAGAAGCAGTTAAATGTGGAATGTATTTTGAAGGTAGAGCCTATGGCATCTATTGACAAATTGGAAGTGAGATGAGAGAGACAGTGAGGGGTCCTGGGTGACTCCAAGGGTGTTGGCAACTGGAGATGGAGCTGCCCCTCCCCTGAGATGGGGAGGAGCAGCACTGGAGGGTATGGGAGGGTGGGTCATGGCCCACATCCTAGGCCCTAGAACCTGTGCATGTAACCTTATGTGGCACAAGGAACTCTGCGGGTGTGAACTTAAGGATCATGAGGAGATGATCCTGGATTATTCAGCTGGGACCAATGTTATCACAAGAGTTCTTATGAGATGGGAATAGGAGGATCCAAGACCTAATGGTAGCAGACATGACAATGGAACAGGGGCTGGAGTGAAGCCAGGAAGGGACCTTGAGCCAGGTAATGTGGTGGCCCCTCTCTCACAGCTGGAAAAGGCCAGAACATGGAGCCTCCAGAAGGGACCAGCCCTACCCACACCTTGACTTTAGCCAAGCAAGACTTCTCCCCTCCAGAAGTACAAGGGAATACATGTGTATTCTTCTAAGCCATGAAGTTTGATTTGTTTCGGTAGCAACAGGAAACTAATACAAAGAGGGTGGGGTTAAGGGCTCAGTTTTGGACCAGTAGGAGATGAGATGTCTGTTAGATGCTGACATGGAAATGCCAAGTGGACAGGTAGGTGAAAGGGTCTGGACTATAGAGGAGAGGTCCCATTATGAATAAAAGGAAAAGAAATGAACAAAGTCATCATGGTCACCCAGGATGACTCACCACAGCAGCCCCTCACTGCTCTGCCCACTTCTCTGCTCCCTCTGGTTCATTCTCCACTGCTACCCACAGAGATCCTGCTACAACAAAACCCCATCTCTTCCACCCTGCTTAAATTCACCCCAGACCCCCACTATGCTCAGGATGAAATCCAGGCTTCTCTCCACTCAGCTCTTCCTCATCCTCTAACTGTCCTGCTTCTTTCCAGCTACAATGAAGTTCCTCCTGTTCTTTTTTTTTTTTTTTTTTGAGACCAAGCCTCAAGCTATCCCCCTGGGTAGAGTGCCGTGGCACTACAGCTCACAGCAACCTCCAAGTCCTGGACTCAAGCGAGTCTCTGCCTCCGCCTCCCAAGTAGCTGGGACTACAGGCGCCCGCCACAACGCCCAGCTATTTTTTGGTTGCAGCCGTCATTGTCGTTTGGCGGGTCCGGGCTGGGGATTCAAACCCGCCACCCTAGGTGTACGTGGCTGGCGCCTCAGCTGGTTGAGCTACAGGTGCCGAGCCAGCTCCTCCTGTTCTTTGCATACACCTTGGATCCTCCCTGCTACAGGACCTCTGAACATCCTGTCCTCTCTGCCTGGACCACCTTCCTCTCCCATCTACCTAATAACTCCTACCCATTGTTCAAGTCAAAATTCAATGAGAACTCCTCCTAAGGGAAGACCTCAGGATGGTCCTGACAAGATCAGAACCTTCTGTTAAACATGTTCATAGAACACCAGGCATTTTTTTCATGGTGGCCCTCAGCAGGGAGGGCATTTTACATTTGCGACTGTCAGATTAATGATGGTCTCCCCTCCTGGAAAATGAGTTCCGTGAGAAGATGAACTTCTTCCTTATTGTATCCCCAGCTGCTGAATAATACCTGGTACACAGTAGGTGCTCAATAAATATTTGCTAGATGAATAAATGCACAAATGAGAAAAATAACAAGAATGCAAGTTAACAACCAATGAGCTGGGCAGTGCCTGTAGCTCTGTGGGTAAGGTGCCGGCCACATGCACCGAGGCTGGCGGCTTCGAACCTGGCCTGGGCCAGCTAAAACAATGACCTGCAACAACAAAAAAAATAGCCAGGCATTGTGGCAGGCACCTGTAGTCCCAGCTACTTGGCAGGCTGAGGCAAGAGAATTGCTTAAGCCCAAGAGTTTGAGGTTGCTGTGAGCTGTGATGCCATAGCACTCTACCCAGGGCAACAGCTTGAGACTCTGTCTCAAGAACAAAAACAAAAATAAAAACAAAACAGAAAAAAAAAAAAAAACAAACAACCAATGAGCTTGGAAAGGGAGGGACACATATAAGTCATATAACAAAGAAAGAAAGGGTAGGAGAGAGAAGGAGATGTATTTGGAGAGGGAAAATGATAACCTTGTCAGAGAGACAAAAATCAAGCTGAGAGGGTAAAGCCTTATCCCAGATTTAAAAGGATTCCAGTCACAGAATATTGAATTTGAAGTTTGAGCTGTGCTCACCAATGTGGCAGCCAGTTGCCCCTCATGGCTCTTGAGCACTTGAAATGCAGCTGGTTCCTGTTGAGTCAGGCCCTTGTAAAGTACTCAGCAGATTTCAAAGACTTAGTATGGAAAAAAAGAATGTCAACTATCTTGTTATAATTTGTTATGATGGTATTGAGATGATAATGATTTGACTACATTGGGTTATTTTATTAAAATGAATGTCATCTATTTCTTTTCAACATTTTTTTAAGTAGGAAATTTACAACCGCACATGTAGTTCACATTATATTTCTTCCAGATGGTTCTGCTCTAGGGAAAGGCAAGGGTAGCAAGGGTAAGAGAAGGTGTTGGGGGTCCTTATCAGGGCCCGGGACTGGTTGGTCTCTTGCCCCAGACTATCTAGCTGTGTTCCGGACAGGGACAGCTGTGCTGTTATCTTGCTCAGGAACAATTGCTCTTAGGTGTCTGAGAGCTATTTACTTTAGCTGAAGGGAAAGAGAGAGAGAGAGAGACTTTGAGAGAGTAAAGCAGTCTTCCTAGAAAGACAGATCTTAGTCTTTAGCAGAGCTTAGTGATCTTCAGTAGAAAGATGCTGGGCTTGCATTCTGCAGGCAGGAGAGGAGACAGAGTAAACGGTCTGTGATAAAATGAGCTCACTCTTGACTGCCTTCTCCTCCAGCCTAATATAAGGCTGATCGTGTGCCTCTCAACACCACAGGTGTAGAGACTGCTAATTCACCAATGCTGTCATCTCCGAGCTCTCTCATGCTCCTTATGAGAGCTAAATCCTTCTCCATGCCCTTCTCACCAAGGTGTTCCATTGTTGAGCTACAGGTGTTACTTATAACTCTCACTCCTAGTCATAGGCTATACGGGCTGCTACAGAAGGGATTAAGCAAAGAGCGGGGCTTCTGTTTTGTTCACTTTTGTCTCTCCTTTCACCTCACATGCAATAGATGCTCGATATATATATTTATTGGATAAATGGCAAATGAATAAATGCATGAAAGAAGGAGTGAATGTGGGAAAGAAGTAAACAACGTATGTACTTCTCCTTCCCAGTTTGTTGTGGTCCTTACATAGGAGGTTGGTTATTATACTGATTGGAGTATTGCTGGATTTTAGTGACGGGGGCTGAGGATGCTAAGACACCATGTGATGCACAAGATATTGCTGCAAAAATGAGGAACTACTATTTATCTCCCCCACACACTCTCCAATGGCTGGCCAGACATTTGAGTAAATGAAAAGCCTGGGTATTATAATCCAAGCCTGGAACCTAACTCCATTTTTTATATAAACAAAATATTTCTTGCTCAGTTTTGAGTTTACATTTCACTATTCCAGGGGTGCAGCTGCTGTGTAAACTGAAACAAGATTGTACCCCCACTGTGCTGGGCCCACCATCAGGAGCTGACCGCAGAACCTCCATGGCATTTGAGTTGATTCAGTCTCCACATCAGGCTGGGTCTGTAGTTGCTCAGGGTGATTATATTATCCACAAAAGCCCTGGCTACTTCATTATGTCATCTAGGTCAACACTTCTCAATCTTTAACTCACACACACATCCCCTGGGGATGAGGATCGAATGCAGATTCTGATTTATGAAGTTTGGGGTAGGGCTGAGATTCTAAATGTCTACTAAGTTTCCAGGAGTTGATGCTTCTGATCCATGGATCATGCTTCAGGAGGAAGGCTCTGGGATAGGGTTTCTCAACCTTGGCACTTTTTTTTTTTGAGACAGTGTCACTATGTGGCCCTGGGTAGAGTGCCGTGGCATCATAACTCACAGCAACTGTCAACTCTTGGGTTCAAGTGATTCTCTTGCCTCAGCCTCCCCAGTAGCTGGGACTACAGGTGCCTGCCACAAAGCCCAGCTATTTTTTGGTTGCAGTTGTCATTGTTTGGCAGTCCCAGATTCGAACCTACCAGCTTTGAAGTATGCGGCTGGCGCCCTAGTCCCTGAGCTACAGGTGCCAAGCCAACCTCAGCACTCTTAACATTTGAGACCAGATGATTCTTTGTTGTGTGTGTGTGTGTGGGGGCTGTTCTGCACACTGTAGGGTACTGAGTAACATCCCTGGCCTCTGCCCACTAGATGTCAGGAGATCCTCCCACCAGTCATGAAGACCAAAATTGTGAAGTGTCCCTTGAGGAACACAGTTTTTCCCTTTTGAGAGTCAATAATATAATGTGATCATACAGATAGCAGTCAGAATGAAACAATTTATGCTTCAGTAATAAACAAATCCCAAATCTCAAAGGCATGAATCAGCAAAGATGATTTTTACTCAGGCTAATGTCCATCACAGTTGGCTGATGACTCTGCCTCCACATCCTTGTATAGTCCTGCCTATGGAACCCTGACTAATGATATAGCCGCTCTTGAGACATTATTGCCAGTTACTGAGGCAGAGGAAGAGAGTAAAGTAGTGCTTACTTTGCCCCAGAAATGGCAGGATTTCCTGCTCTCCTTTCATTGGCCAATGTAAGTTACATGACAGGAAGTGTAGCAAATCGCATAGCCTATGGCTAAGAGGAGTGAGAGTTATAAGGAATACCTGTAATGGAACACCTTGGTGAAAAGGGCATGGAGAGAGATTTGGTCCTAACAAGCATGAGTGAGCTCGCGAGATGAGAGCATTGGTGAATTAGCAGTCTCTACACCTGTGGTGTTGAGAAGCACGAGCTCAGCCTTATATTAGGCTGGAGGAGAAGGCAGTCAAGAGCCATGTGCGTTCTATCACAGATCCACTTTATCTCCTCTCCTGCCTGCAGACCGCCAGCACGGCATCTCTGCTGAAGATTACCAAGCTCTGCTAAAGACTAAGAACTATCTGTTCTAAGAAGACCTTTACTCTCTCTAAGATACTCTCTCTCTCTCTCTCTCTCCAGCTAAAGTAGATAGCCCTTAAGCACCTATGAGAAACTTCCTGAGCAAGGTAGCTTAGTGGTCCATGTCCAGAACCTACCTAAACTGGGCCCGAGACCTGGTTAGTCCTGGGCCCTGACAAGTGGTGTCAGAAGTGGAATAGTGAACGCCACTGACAAATGGTGCTTTGAGCAGGATTCACTGAACATGGACCGAGAGGGAAATAAGCTTTAGCAAAATAAGAAAAAAAGAGAAATAGAAATGCTTAGAGGGAAAAGAAACATCTAAGAAAGACAGCGAACAGCAGACCTTTCTCATTCAGTTTTTTCCTCTTCTTTCCTGCGTTTTCTCTTTCCAAATTCTAACTACTACTTCTGTGGGAAAAAAGCTGGTAAAATCCTTTAACCTCTTCTGTGAAGTGGCTGGAGAAAAACAGAAAAAAGCCTCTAAACAAGAGGGAAAGAGAAAGGCTAGACCTAGGAGATAAGAATCTTTAGTAAACAAGCCTTTAGCCTCAGGGGTGAGAAAAGCCTTCCGTAAAACAGCAAAGAAAAAGGTTTGGGAATAGGTTGCAAGAGTTTTTTAAGTTAGGGAAGAGAACTTCTAACTGCCTTCCCCTAATACCTTCGCCCAATGCCAGCAGGAAGTAGCTTTTGAGAGACCGACACCCCGATTCCCTTTTTGGCAGTTAAGAGTTCTGTTTAAAAAGAAAAGAATTGAGGTATATTGAGGCTGGTGAAGAAATAGTGGGAGTAAAGTTTTGTAAAACAAGACTCCAGAGTGAAAAACAGCTGAAGAGCTCCTGTCTCTTTAAGGCAGCCAAAGGTTCTAAGAATTGAGAGGGAAAGATTGTAAAAAGTAAAAGCCCAAAAGAAAAAAGCCAGTAGAGAAAAATCATGGCAAATGAGATACAGCAGTTGAAATACAGTTGAGAGATCAGATCAATCTTATGGTAGAAGCAGGTGAATGCTATATTGACATCTCAAATTGGGCAGCTGGAAGATCAGAGGGTAAATCCCCCAGTTAACATCAAATGCCATAAATGTGGGAAGCTAGGCCGTAAGAGAAAAGTGTTTAAAAGGGAAAAGAATGTTGAATGCTAAAAAAAGGAACAGAGAGCATGTAAACCTCCAGGTGTATGTCCCAAGTGTAAAAAAGGCTTTCATTGGGCCAAACAAATGCCATTATCAACTTGATAGAAGATGGAACACCTTTATCGTAGGGAAATTATCAGTTGGGCCCGAGTCAGGACCCACTGGTAAATGAAAGAAAAAACAGTTTAATATTTTCATTTCAAACCATTCTCAGAAAAAACAGTATAATTCAATTCTGTGCTGTGGGAGCCCTCTGCCAGCTTGGTTAGACCTGTGGTGCCTTATTGTAAAATGGGAAATTAAACCAGGCCAATGGATGACAATGGAGAATAATTAGATTAAATACATTTGTGGAATATTAAGTTATCCTGCGTGGTGAAGGGGTAACCGACCTCTCATCAGTGTCTGTGCACTACAACCAGGTCCAGCTAAGGAGACTGGACACGGCCCAATGGGGAAGTGTCACTCGGAAGCAAGTGAAGCCTTTGGGAGATTGAGAGGTGAGAACAAAAGGAGGGAAGAGTACAAGTTAAACCACCTCTGTGCTAGGAAACTCCATTTGAAAAAAAGGAGTCTGGAATCAATTAGCAAAAATTTCGCTAGAAAAGCAGCTTGAAAGCAGGAAAAACTCTGCTATCAAGGAATTGTGAAGGGTGGTACTTTTTGGACCACGAGTAACAGTTCCATGGGAGGAACTGCCAAGTGTGGAACCATTAATCCACGAGTAACAGTCTTTTGCGATCTGTGAAGGGTGGATTTCAGTACCTCGAGTAGCAAAACCTTTGGAATAACGAGAGAAAAAATCCTCTGCTTGCAAAGATTGCAAGGAAAGCGTTTGTCCGTTAAGTAAATATCAAAGGAAAGTTCCTACAGTTAAAGAAATGATAAATTCTATCAGGAAAGATTTCAGTTTTTTCCATGTAAAAAGACCTTTAAGGGGATTAACATCACAATTATTTTCCTCTAGCAGCGGCTAATAGTTTACATCTGTATTGGGCTTCCTCATTTAAAGAGCCCATACCTGGGATTCTGAACTCTGATAATTACCATCTTTTGCCTAGAAAGAAAAGGGCTAGATAACAGGAAGAACTGCCCTTACCACGTTAAAAGTTATTTTGTTTGTATATCAAAAAGGGGGGAAATGTAGCAGCCCGTATAGCCTATGGCTAGGAGTGAGAGTTATAAGAAATACCTGTAATGGAACACCTTGGTGAAAAGGGCATGGAGAGAGATTTGGTTCTAACAAGTATGAGTGAGCTCGCGAGATGAGAGCATTGGTGAATTGGCAGTCTCTACACCTGTGGTGTTGAGAAGCATGAGCTCAGCCTTATATTAGGCTGGAGGAGAAGGCAGTCAAGAGCCATGTACGTTCTATCACAGATCCACTTTATCTC
>CAUYTI010146937.1:0-16158 GCA_963575145.1 Galago senegalensis | reverse complement strand
CTCTCTCCCCAGGCTCAGTGGCGTTCCTGAGTTCCTCTCTCTCCCCAGGCTCAGTGGCGTTCCTGAGTTCCTCTCTCTCCCCAGGCTCAGTGGCGTTCCTGAGTTCCTCTCTCTCCCCAGGCTCAGTGGCGTTCCTCAGTTCCTCTCTCTCCCCAGGCTCAGTGGCGTTCCTGAGTTCCTCTCTCTCCTCTTGCCCCACTTCTGGACCTTCCTCCCCTCCCTGAATAGTTTTCTTTTTGAGTCTAGATTTTCTCAAACTTCAAGCATTCAGACATTCTCTTTGTGATTTTATCATGTCCTTGTTATCATAGTGAACTCACTTGTTTCAAGTCTCAAGGAATACTATTTAAGACATTCTGAATTTCATCAACGTTATAATGTACATTTAAAACATGTGACTTGCATACATCAAAATATTCAAATTGTTTACTTGGAAATTTTATTCTACTAAAATTTTAAAAGGTTGACCGTGTTGATACGTGCACCATCAAGCCGTCCTGCGTGCCTCTGGCGAGACTCCCTCTGTGCTTTGGGAAATGTGGGACTAAACTTTCACCTTCCTCTCTGATGCTAATGGCAGCTGTAAGCAGGAGCCTCGGGGAAGAGGGGGAGCAACTTGCAGGCAACTTTGGAAATTTCTAGAGGCCGGCAAGTGGTGGGAAAGGGGCTAGAAAGTTCCTATGTTAATCATTTTTGGATGTTGTTACACTTCATTTAGTCATCGTAAATACATGTGGCCAGGTAAGCAGGTGGAACCCTTTCTTAACAAATGAGGCCCCCAGAGGTGAGGAGACTCATCTCAGGATTCACACCCAGGTCTGTCTGACTCCCTGAAAGCCTTTTCTCCCCTCTTGCTGTCATGATAGCCCAGGCTTGATGTCCTTACATGTTGGTTATTTTTTCTTTTTAATCTATGTCTCTTTGACCACTAAAGGAAAGTGGATTCAATGCATAAGTAGGTCGCTGCAGTGATTCTCCCTTGGGGATGGGGTGACCAATGAATTAACAAATGAATTAAAATCATGATGTGCTTCTAGTCTCAGAAGTTAAGCATTTTCAAACCTGACTGTCCTGCTTCATAAAATGTCCAGTGGGGTCCCACACGATGATCTGAGGAAGTGGCTGTGGAGGACAGCAATGCCCTAAGGTTCAGGGCTGTTCACCAGAGACACAGAGGCCAGCAAAGGCACACGTGGACTGTGCTTTATCTCTTTGATGCACTCCCCAGGGCTACCCGCAGTCTTTGGAAAACTATAGCAAATTGAATCATAAATTGGGGTTCAATTTTTATGACATCTCTCTAGAAATGCTTTTAGGAACATGTGAATTCACAAGTGGTAGAAACAAACATCAAAGTTTCCATGGTAACATGTGGCTCTGATGCCATGGGGTCCCAGCTCCACTGTCCATACTGTCTCTATGAGAGGGGCCAGGGCTCCTGATTGGATTGGGGTTGGGGGCTCGGCAGCCCTAGTTCAAGTCTCCACTTGTTGGCTGAGGTCCCTGGGGTAAGCGCCTTAACCTCTTGAGTTTCAGATGCCTCATCTGTAAAATCAGGATAATCATGTCTGCCTTTTAGGGTTACTGCAGGGCTCAAGAGCAAGAGCCTAGAAAGTCCTGAGCACCGTCCCGGGCATGTGGTCAGCTCTCCACATGGACGGGCACTTTTGGCTTCTCATCATGTTCATTTCAAAGTCCTCTGTGCCTGGGCTGTTTAAGGTGTGGTTCTCAGATCAGCAGACACATCCCTGGGGAGCTCGTCAGGGTCATGAATGCAGAATCTTAGTCTCTTCCCCAGACCTGCTGGATCAGATTCTGCACTTAAATAAGGTCCCAGTTGATTCTTCTGAGCATCCCGTTTGGACATGTCATCATAAACTAATGAGGAGGGGGGCTGCATCCCTTTAAATTATGGAAAACTGTTGGCAGCTGCATGTTGGCAGCAAAAAGTTATTGGCAGCAGGACGCTGGGACCCTGACTAGCTGGCATTCCTGGACACAGTCCCTCCAAGACTAAGTTTCTTTAAAATGACTCACCTATTTTAGAAGATTGTTAATGGGACAAAACGAAATAATATGAAAACTGATGTGAAAGGTGAAAAGTTATTTTTATCTTGTTGACATAGAGAAAAGGCCATCATAATCTCCGTAGCTTAGAATGCCATTTTCAAAGGATTCGATTCCCCATTCTCCACATTTGCCTGCTGAGTGGCCACAGACAAATCCTATTATTTGGTGTCTTGATTAAAGTGATAGGGAATAACAGTGGCCCAGGAACCACCAGCCTGGCATTTTTGGAAACGAGATGGGAGAGTTTTGTAGTTTGGCTAAAGGTATTGCCCTAGAAAAGACCAGAGCTGTGATCAATGGGGCTGTTTATGCCATGTACAAAATTAGCAAATGAGTTGCAGTGTAACGTCTGACGGCCACAGGCAGGGGTCACCAGAGTGTTCTGGGTGGTGCGTTTCAAAGTAACACACGTTCCGCTCCCACGAAACGAAAGCTTTTTATTGATTCCGAACATCACAGTCAAAGCAAGAAACAAATGATTTTGCTTATATTAGCAGAAAATCTCCAAACACAAAACAACCCTGGATATATTCTAGCACAGGAAAAAACACAATTGCACACCAAGACTCAGCTTTAATACATGAATTGCTAAGAGGGGTGAGGTGAGAGAGGACAGATAGCAAACAGGCTGAAGTTCTCTGGGGCAGGAGAGGACCTGCCATGCCAGTGCTGGTCAGTGGCTCTGGCCTTGCAGTTCTAGGAATGAATTGCTGTACTTAGCAAGGTAACAGATGTTGATAACAGAGTCACCTGCCTTCAACACCAGGTTGAGCAAAAGGAGCCAGGAACCCCAAACATGCTCTTCACAGACAATTTCATGTGACAGAGATGCAATTACTAGGAGTAAGCATAAGGTCTCCCAAGAGAGCCATGTAGCAGTTCCACAGTTCCTCGAACTATGGGAAACTGCAGGAAAGCAACTTATCACAGACGTGGTATCCCCTCCCACCTACAATTCTCTCCCTTATTTTAAAAGAAGAAAAGGAATAACAGAAAAAAGGATTTTTAAAAGGAGTAATTTATACTTTAAAATAGCAAGGCATCTAATTAAGTACACAAGTATATTCTGATTGTTCTAAGTATCTTATCCCTCCTTTGTTAGAATTTTGAAGGCTGCTTTAGATACAATGTACAAAAAAAGCTCAGCCACAGCAGACATCACCACAACAGCAAAACTAGAAACCGGGGATGAGAAGAGGAGGGGAACACAGCAGGGCATTGCTTCTTTCATGAAGAGGTCATCGTTTTTAGGTGACTGCTTCCCTGTCAATAGGGTAATAGAGTGGAAACTCGGGCTCATGAACTAAGGGCAAAGCTCCCTGTAGCTGACAGCCAGAGGTTGCTGCTGTCACAGGGCTGCTTGCAAGGACGTGGATCACCCTTGCTGTTCATGAGTATGCTTTGGCCAGGGACCCAGCAGGCAGCGTTACAGACCCTGATGTGTGGAAAGGGGTGAACGCAGCACCCAGGGGAGCCTCCACTGATTCCTCCCGGTGACTATTTGGGAAATGGGAGTTTGTGACTTACCCACTTTGGGATCCTTTCAAAGAGTCTGTTAGCACATCTTTGTGTCTTCTAAGTACCTTTCCCTCCTCCTCTTTTTCTAACCATCTTGGCTCCTTGGAAGGCCCGCTGCGCTTGGCGGCCCTGCCGTCCTAGCCCAGGCTCCCGCCGTTGCAGCCGCAGAGAATCTCCCGGAAGGTGTTCCGCAGCTCCAGGCTCCGGAAGGCGTAGATGAGCGGGTCGATGACGGAGTTACACATGATGAGCACCAGATAGGTGTTGAAGTGGGCGGCGTAGCAGATGCAGTAGGGGTTGGTGGGGCAGGTGATGATGAGGACCAGGTGGAGGAAGAAGGGGGCCCAGCAGCAGACGAACACCCCCAGCAGGATGGTGATGGTGACCGCCCCCTTCATGCACGAGTGCTGCTGCGGGGCCGCCCCGTCGGCAGGAGGCAGAGCCGCGATGCGCTGCACGTGCAGCCGGGCGAACAGGAACATGTGCACGTAGAGTGTACCCATGAGCAGCAGCATGGCGAAGAACATGGTGATGAGGCACACGATGACCATCTTGCTCTCGGAGTAGACGATGAACACCACGCCGCAGACGCCGCAGCAGAGCCAGATGGCGGCGATGAGCGTGAGCGCCTTCCGCGCGGTCATGATGCTGTGGTAGCGCAGTGCGTAGAAGATGGTGACGTACCTGTCCACGGCGATGGCCAGCAGGTTGCAGATGGAGGCCACCAGGGAGATGCAGATCATGGAGTCGAAGACGTTGTCCATGTGCTGGATGAACTGGTCCTCCAGCCTCAGGTAATCGCTGTGCACCACGGCAATCATGATGGTCTCCAGGGCATTGGACACGCTCACCAGCATGTCGGCCACCGCCAGGCTGCACAGGAAGAAGTACATGGGGGAGTGCAGGTTGCCATTCCTGACCACGGCCAGGATGACCAGGACGTTCTCCAGTAGGCTGACGAGGCCCAGAGCCAGGAAGACCTCGGGCTTGATGAAGACCTGCTCACAAAACGCGCTGCTGCTCTGGTTGCTGAAGGAAGGGGCTTCGGGGTGCTCCGAGCTGTTGGGCAGCGTGGGCTGAGTGGGGAGCAGGCAGCAGGAGGCATTCATGGCTAACAGCAGGGCTGCTCCGAGCTGGGCTCCGGCAGGGTCTGGGGGGGCTGCTGCTGCCGGTGGCAAAGACGAGATCTCCTTGCCGAGCCTTCTTTTGGAGCTTGTGCAGTGTAGGAATGTTCCTGCCCACCATCGAAGAGGAGGTGGAGAGGAGAGGACAGGAAAGGGAGAAAAGTCAGCAGCTTGGAGACAGAGAGAAACTTTCCTCTGCGTTTGTAGTTTTACAGCTACTCTTATCAGCTGCCTTTTCTCACGGCCTCTTACCCCCTCCTCTGTCTCTGCTCACGTTCCCACCTGGGATCAGAAAATCTGCCACTGGTTGCTACAGTTACGACTCTTTTCACAGCAAGACTGGGGATGTGTTACCTGTCGCTAGAAGTGAAGGGAGAACACTCAGGTTTTATACATCAGCCAAGGGCAAACTACTCCTACTTGATCTTCAACGCAGCGAGACGACCACTGAGCGTCGCGCACCTCTCTGACTGACAGCAGGCACCTGCTCCGGCCGCCTCGCCGAGATGCGCAGCCGCCCGGCGCCCTCTGCAGGCCGCCGGGTCCCCCGCTCGCGGGCGCCGAGAACCGCCGCAGACTTCAGGTTGGTTCGTCCGCCCCTTTGTTGGTTCTCTCGTTCATTCGTTTGTGGTTGTTTGAGAAAACACTTACTGAGCACCTACTCGGTGGCAGCCTCTGCTGGGTGCAGGGAACATAGTGATGAGTGAAACGGGGGCTACCCCAGTCCTCCCGGAACCGGAGTCTGAGATGGAGAATAGAGAACAGCGGAACTCCTGGAACCGCGGCAGCCCGGGGGGTGGGGGCGCAGATGGGAGGGCTGCTAACCTGGGTGGTTAAGGAAAGTTGCTGCAGGAAGAAACAGGGAGAATTTTTGATTCCAAGGAAGAAAAGGTGATGATGAGTTTGGGCTTAGCCGGGGTTGAAATCTGCAGAAAAGATGGCTTGGGGGTTTCGAAGCACTCAAAGTGGTTTGCTGTGGCCAGAGTGTGGACTGGGAGCCACCCATCTGAGAAATGAGGCTGCAGAGATTTCTATTTATTTTATTTTATTCTTTATCAAGTCATTTGTACACAGATCATGAATACATTTATGCCATTATGGGATTCAATGTGTTGATTATTTACAAATCACAGGGCTTACATCCTACTAATCAACACAGCCTTCACTTCATTTACCCGATTACAGTGTTAAGACATTTGTGTTCTACACCTGATAGCTCCAACTTGTGTTTGCAATATGCTCCATAGGTGTGGTCCCCCTACTAAGATTTTTTATTTTTAGGTGCGAGGTGCTTATCCTAAAGGCAGCAGGAGCTGTAGGAGGGATCTAGGGAGGGTGGGAATGAGATGGGGTCTGCATTTTTGAAAGCTTCCTGGTTGCAGAAGGGATGAGAGTGTCGTTAAGGGGTCCAGGTAGGGGGTAATGCAGAGTCCCAGGGAGAGGTGATGTGGCCTGAGGGTAAGGGTGTGGCTGTGGGTGTGGGGGTGTGCAGGGTGGGCAGAGATATTTAGGAGGAAGGATAATGGAGAACTGAGACTGATTGGATATAGGAAGGAGGGAAAGGAGCAGCTAGGAATACCCCTACTATCTTCTTAGGTAATGGAGAAGATAGAGATGTTTTATACTTGGAGACGCAGAAGAGAGAATTTAGCAATTGCTCTACTGACGTGGTGTTGTGCTTGGAAATATGGTTGGATACCTGGTTCATGTAAGATTTGGTTATGTACATGGATCATGTGCACATGGATCATATATGCTCAGAAAACACCGCATCTTGTCACCCTACGTGCATACAGCACACACACACATTTCTGCTGGATTAATGAGCCATTCCTCATCTAACTATGTATGTGGGTAGGTGTGAAATAGAAAAAAATATGAACATGAAAATAGGATACTTATAAAACCTTGGGGTAGGAAGATCTTAAACAAGATGGGCAACCCGAAACTTAGTATGGAAACGGCACCAGGAAGAAAGTCAGAGAGAAACAGAAAGAAAACATTTGCCACAAGCAAAGATTACCATCAAGAAGATGGTCACATGAGTAAGACAGCGGCGAATTACCTGCTAGAAAACTGAACAAAAGATATAAACGGTAATTCATGGAGAAGGAAATAGAAATGGATTGTAAGCATTTGAAAAGGTGTCAGACCCTTCCGGGGATTCAGGAGATTGCAAATAAATATGAGATTTCAACATCATTTTAGTTAGGTTGAGAAGAATTAAAAAGATGTCCAATTCAGGAGAGAATACAGGGGGAAGGACACTCACGCATTCCTCTTGTTTGTGAATAGTTTCATCACTTGGAGTTGTCTACTAAAATAAGAAATGCATGTGGGTATGAATCTCCATCTATGAACAGAGGGGCATGAGAAATAGCACTTCTGTTTATTTTCAGCAGAGCAACTTAGTTTCTGATTCTTCCAGGTTGGGGGAAAGTACAACCTTAATCCTTTTGGGGACTTCCCACCCTTAGGGTCACATCCTGAGGTGCATTTATACTATCGTAGTCTGTGGTTTCAAGGGCACTGGTCCTACCTGCAAAGCTAGATTATAAGTAGGGACTATTCACTGTCTACTAGGCCTTTGCTGGCTCTGTGCTTGGCATGGGCTGGGCATGGACCATCTTTCCCTGCTTCCATTCTCTGGTCACGTGCATCCTTCAGAGAGAACAGATGGGACTTGGTATTCAAACCTGTGTCCTCAGAGGTGTCATCATTGCTAATGTGTGTTCATTTAGTTCTCTCTAAATGCTACTTCCCACTTTCCCAGTGGAGCTACACAAACACAGTATTACTTTTTAATTGAATCTTGCATAAATGAATTGGCTTTATTAATAATAATTGCAAGACAGTCACTGTTGGTGTTTGCCATATGTTGTTGGCATAAATAGGAATGTCTGTTTGAATCTGTTATTTACAAACTGTAACAAGAAGATTCTTATTCTAGGAGGTAATCTACCCTGTGTTCTCTCTGCTGGAAAAGCTCTTCTTCAATTTTGTGCTTGGTATACTCCTCTTATACTTCAAGATAACAGCATAAATGTCAACTTTTACTTACGGCTTTCCTCAAATCCCATATACCAGTTTACCACTCCTCCTTCCCCGCAGCCAAGTTAACAGGGGTCAGCACTCTTTGCTCAATCTCAATGGAACAAGCCACAAGAGAAAAAAAATTGGACTTTTTATCAAAATTAAAAATATTTGTATCTTAAGATCCTACCAGAAGACTGATAAGACAACACACAGAATGGGAGAAAATAATTGCAAATTACAGATCTAAAGACTTGTATCTAGAATATAGAGAGAATGTTTGCAACTTAGTAATAAAAAAAAGCCCCCTTGAAAAAATGAGCAGTAAAGCATTTGAATAGACATTTCACCAAAGAGGTAAATTATATTAATGCTATCTTTTTTTTTTAGAGGGAGAGTTCACTTTGTCACCCTTGGTAGAGTGCCGTGATGTCATAGCTTACAGCAACCTCCACCTCTTGGGCTTAGGTGATTCTCTTGTCTCAGCCTCCTGAGTAGCTGGGACTACAGGCACCTGCCACAATACCCAGCTATTTTTTGTTTGCAGTTTGGCTGGGGCCAGGTTCGAATGCCACCCTTGGTATATGGGCCTGGCGCCCTACTCACTGAGCCCCAGATGTCACCCTATCAATGTTATTTTAATAAGGATGTTTTAAAAAAATGACATGCAGAATGTTGCCTAGTTATAGGTCACATCCATGCTTTAAGAACACAATGATTAGATTTTATTATTAATCTGGACTTTTTTGAGGGGCAAATGCTGCTCCTTGCCTCATTTCAGCACCTGTTTGCTGGACAGTTCCCTGAGAACTCAGATTCAACTCCTACTGCCCGGCCCCAACCATGTTCTGTCCTGGGATCTTTCCTTTACTGCGTGCGTGTGTGTGTGTGTGTGTGTGTGTGTGTGTGTGTGAGAGAGAGAGAGAGAGAGAGAGAGAGAGAGAGAGAGAGAGAGAGAGATATTTCTTACCTGAGAAAGTTTAGCCTGAAAGTGAGGGAGAACTACTGCATCTCTAATCCTGGGTTCAATTGGTCCTCCTGCCTCAGCCTACCAAGTAGCTGGGCCTGCCACCACGTTGGAGTGATTTTTCTTCTTTAGTAGAGAAGGGGTCTTGCTCTTAGCTCAGGCTGATCTAGAACTCCTGAGCTTGAGTGATCTTCTTGCCAAAGTCTCCCAGAGTGCTAGGATTGCAGTTGTGAGCCACCATGCCACGCCAGCCCTCTAATTATCTTGAGTTTGTAATCAGTGCATTGAAGAGAATAGAGGCCTTCCTATACTGTGGAATCAAGTATATCCAAATCTTGGTTTTCTTGAATCCATAATTAAAGGGGAAGTTGGAGGAGAGAGGGACTAACAGGTGAAGAATGACAAAAAGGGGACAATTTTATAATAATTCAGGTTTGTCATGAACATTGTATTAAGAGAGCAGTTGAGGTTTTTTCTATGCTATTTCCTTCTGTGAGTGATAAAATAATAACTAGCCCAGAACTCTTGCTCCATAAGCATGAGGTGTGTGTAGTGCTAGCAGGTTCTAATTGCGTTTTCATTCTTAAAGCTTTCGTTATCAAGTACTTTAAAGAGTTGTCATTTTAAAAACCTGTGTTCTTTTATGGTTGAATTTCTCCCAAGAAGACTGAATTAGTGGGCCTCATTTCTCATCCAGTTACCCTGTGCACAAAGGAAATAAAAATATTTGTTATACTTTTTCTCAGTTGACAGATCTTTCTTTTATTTTACAAACACCTATCAGGTCCAAGGCAATTGTCAGAGGGAAGTGAGCGTCCACTGTCTAAGAAGGCAGTGAAGAGCAGCCTCCTGGTAGTCAGCCAAGAGTGTCAGGGCCCTCTTTGGTGACACAGAGGGAGTTGGATGTAAAGATACAAAGAGGTCCATGCCAACACTTAACAATTGAGCATGGGTGAACCAGAAGTAAAAGGAATAGTTAACACTTACTGAGGGCTTAATGTGATTTAAGAGTCAATGTGATTTAACAATCATGGAGTGGCTTCTTTGCATCTGATAGCACGGTAGGTGTTGGGGACACAAAGGTGAACAAGATGCAGTTTCTGGTCTCATGGGGCTCATAGTCTGGCTGGGAAGAATGAGATGCTGTGGAAGATATTAATATCAAGAAAAAATTATGGACACACTGGAAAGGGCTAGTGCTTTGGCAGGTATGCAGGTATGGTTAGAGAAGACACTTCAACTCCAAGGCATACATGAATGTGTGTTATCTAATGGCCAATGTGGGTATGGTTTGCACATCGCTGGCATAAAATGGTCAAATAGTACTATTGCAGTTGGCTGCAATGGTGGGGAGATTTATAAAGACAGCTAGAAAGTACCCACGAAACAATAACTTTTGTGCTTGGAGAGTTTTTCCCACAGATTATGTACAGGCTTCTGTTCTTAACAAAAGCTATAGAGGCTATATGGTCTTTTCTGTTACAAATCATGCACAGTCTTCATCCAAAGAGTGTACAAGCTCATAGGCTAGGGTGGCATTTCTGGTAATGCATCCAAAATGGCTTAAGCAAAAAAAAAAAAAAAAAAAAAAAAGATTTACATGTTGTCACACGTGGTGTAGATCTTAGGGGGTCTGTGGATTTAGGCATAGCTTGGTTTAAGGCTCAGTGAATGCAAGGAAGATCCAAGCCATCTTTGGTAGATCAGACTGCTATAGTAGAGTACTATAGACTGTGTGCTTTAAACAAAAGAAATTTATTTTATCAAGTTCTGAATGCTGGAAAGTCCCAGACCAAGGTCTGGCAGGGGTCAGTTTCTGCAAGTCTTCCTCCTCAGCCTGCAGGTGACTGCCTTCTCTCATATCCTCACATGGTGGAAAGCAAGAGGGGGACACATTCTTTGGTGTCTCTTCCTACAAGGGCACTAATATCACCATGGAGGCCCCACCCTCATGACTGCATCTAAATCGAATTCTCTCCCCAAAGCCCCATATCCAAATGCTGTCATGTTGGAGGTTAAGGTTTCAACATATGAATTTTGGGGGATACAGTTCAACCCATAGCACAAGGTCTCTCCATAGTTTGGTCCTGCCTTCCTTCATGTTGGCTTCATTCTTATAGTCTATGTGGGGTCAAAGTGGCTGAAAGCAGCTTCAAACCTACACCTTCAAATTCAAGTCTAGCAGAAAGGCATGAGGGCATTCATCTCAGTACATGTGAGACTCCCTAGATCATATCTTCCTGAATCTGACTGGACCAGGTGCACACCCCAGAGCCAGTATTTGTGGACAAGGGAGTGCCATGCCTAGACAGGCCAGGCATGAGTCACATGCCCAGCCTGGAATCAGGAAAAGAGTTAGAACGAGGGGTGATTCCCTTGAGTAAATGTGGTACTATTCTCTGAAGATACTGGACAGCAGACCCAATCCACATTCACTGAGATAATAACACAACTAGCACACTTTACATTTTTGTCATTGTATTGTCTAGACGGGGATTTTCAAAGAAAGAAGGAATGGTTGACAGGATGACTCACAGATGAAATAATGTTTGGCTTGAAGGAAGTGAGAAAGTTTTCTGGGAAGATGAGAGCACAGTGGATGAGTTGTTTTTTTTTCTGGGTTTGGAAACCAGCTTTGCCACGGTTTATCTGAGTGACTTTGGGCTGGTTACTATGGCTTTCTAAGCCTCAGTTTCCTCATTTATAAAATAGGTACAATTGTGGTGCCTCTTTTATTATGCTATCTTGAGCATTGGATGATTCCATGCCTGTGACCTGGAAAGCACATAATTGTTAGCGATTGCTAATATTATAAAGGAGGGGAGGTAATTTAAGGAGGAGACCGAAGAACATGTTGTATTCCTTTCTTATAAAGGTATCTGGCACTCGGTAAATATTTGTTGGAAGGATGAATAAATGAGTGAATGCACAAAGGGAGCACAGGCTTAAAATATCACTACGTGTTCTGGTCTCGCATGGTGAGTGGTATAATAGAATCCAGAAGGGAGCCCCATTTTCTCTAAGTGAAGCCTTCGTGTAGAAGACGTTTGATTGTGTGCTCCTAACTGGAATGCATTTTCTGCAGATGTTGGCTCTTGACTTTCTTCCCAGGGGTTTGCAGCTGTTTTCTCTCTAGATTGAGGCACAAAGGGTCCAGATATGTGGGTGGAAAGGAGTAATGTTTATGTTTACCTGGCTACAAAAAACCTACAACCCATTATGCTTGGGTACTTTGGGACTTGATTGCCGTAGGTAACCATTTTTCTAAGTGAAAATCAAGCAAAATAATTTGTGCTTCAAAGTGCTTGAGTAATAAGGGTATCCTGCTCTCCTAATGCATCTCTGTGTTTTGCAAACTTTCTAAATAAGAACTATTGGCATTTCAAAAGCTCTGAGGCAGGAGCCGGGAGAGAGGCAGAGGCAGGAGCCTGGGTCAGAGTGCCCTCTCTCCTGTCACAGTGTACAGGACACATGCTGGTGCTCTTGTTTCTGTGTTTGCCATGGACACATGTCTCAGCATGAAGCACATGGTTTCCAGGTTCCAGTCCCAGGGCCAGGTGACTGGGTATAATATGGCCATCCTGTGCCCAAGTACTGTCAGGAACAAATCACTGGTTCTAGGCAGGGCTGAGCAAGGTCCCCAAGTGTGTTTTTTATGAAGCTGTTGTGAGCTAGATTAGAGAGTGCCCAGTCCTGGGCTGGTATGCAGTAGGCACTCAATAAGTGCTGGCTTCCATTTTCTTCACTCTCTGTTAGGGATGTGTTCTGTGGGAGGGAACAGATATTGCAACAAATGAGAGTTTATTTTTCTTGCATCTTGTGATATCTGGATGTAGATGAGGGCTGTGTTGGTTCAGAGGCTCCGCAGTTTTTATCTCTACATCTCTCACGTTGTCACCTGGGGGTCACAAGATGGCAGCAGGTCCAGATGTCACATCCATGACGGGAAGAAAATGGCACAAAGGGTTATACCAATGGGATTTGTCCCCTCTATGAAGAAAGAAATATATTTTTGGGGGGAGGGGCCGCTGATCCTCCATCCCCCTAACAGAACTGTGATAATGCCTCATTGTTTAGAAATGGTCAACTTATCTACCCTAGCTGCAGTGGAGATGGGGAATTCAGCTACAAGTTTGAACAGCTGGTCATCCTGAACACGTTTTTTTCCTCCTCCACTCCAAGAACGATGTTGCAGATTGAGTTCTCCAGAAACAAATGCTGAGATGGTGTTGGATGTGTGGGATGGTTATTAGGGATTAATACCTAAGGAAGGGAAGGGGAGAAAGCAGAATTGGGGGCTGAAGTGAACTGAGAGGCAGGCCTGGCATGGCACTGGCCCACCCTGGACAGCTCTGGAACATGGATGATCCATTGAAATTGTCTCTGTTGGGCTGAAATGGCTGGGCTTTTACACCACTGCATGGTCAGGCATTGGATGTGGCCTGGGCAGGAAGAGGGGCTCTCGGGCAAGTGCTCTGTGGCTGAGGCACATCCCAAGGGAACTGGAACTGTCGGCTTCCTGCGGAGAGCAGTACAGGTTCTTCCTTCAAGCGGGACCTGGGGGTTGCAGGTCATGCTCATCACAAAAAAAGAACTCAGTCTGTGCCAGCATGGAGGTGTGACTGGCCAGCACCTGCAGGGGGCATTCCTCCGTGTGCACCTGCAGGGGGCATTCCTCCTGAGTTTTACAGGAGTTCTAGATGTTATGGGGTATTTTCGGCCCTGACACCTCCTCTGGAGTGTCACCTGAGGGCTGCCACCTGAGGGTACAGACCACGGCACATCCTGTGACTAAGGTACAGGGTGGGCTTGTCTAGAGGCTCCTATTGTGGCGGTGAGTAGTTAGAACAAGCGGGGGCAGACTTACTCACTGTCCAAGGACGAGCTGACAGCAGGGGCAGCCACGGGAAGGAACAGAAAGACAACTCATCTGTGAGTGTTGTGGGGAGAGTTGAGACACATTTTACATAATCCAAATCTGATACAGAAGTTTCTAATATCTGTTCGTGACATTCCCATAGCGGCCAGCTGCTGTGCTACATAATAGAGGTCTTCATTTTTTCTTGACCGTATTTATGTATTTTATTTTGGGGATAATTGTAGACTTACAGCAAAATGCCAAAGGTAGTACAGAGCATTCCCATGTACCCCCATCCTATTCACCCCGTTGTTAACGTCTTTCACTGCTGCTAGTTTATCAAGAAAACAGTAATTGCCATTAACTAAACTTCAGACTTGATTTTGATTTCGCCTGTTTCCCCTCAATGTCTTCTTTCTGTTCCAGGATCCAGGCTAAGGTCCACATTGCACCGAGTTGTCATATCTCCTTGGTCTCCCCTGCTCTGTGGCAGAGTCAGTCTTCCCTCGTTCTTCATAACTTGGACGGTTTTAGGGGTATTGGTTGGATAGTTCATAGAAAGTTCCTGAATTTGGGGCATGTGTGACCTTTTTCTTACACGGGGTTATGGGTGTATGGAATGAAGACCACAGGTGTGAGTGCTTTTCCATCTCACCATATTGGGGAGTACATGACACCCACATAACACCCACAGGATGAGAGCCTCTGTCACCTACTTACCGGGATGTGTAAGTGACTTTTGATTACCTGTGTTTGGCCCTACGGGGTCTTAATATTTTTATATGGTTTTCTGGGCCATCAATTCTGTTCTTACTCACGGAAAGCACATGGGTAAATGACTCGCACACCCCGCTCCCGTCCCACTGACGGTAGGCCAGGCCCTATTAGTCTTCCTTTTGCATCTTACGTTCTCTTTCCCAGCCTTTCCCCACCAGACCCAATGTGCCTGTCTTGCCAGGATAACATCAGCAGCCACTTACTGAATATTTGAACGGGCCGGGCACTTTGCTTGTACTGTCTCAAATCTTCAAAACCACCAGCTGTGCATACACCGTTTTGCAGACTAAGAAACAGAAAAGTGAAGTTAGTGTCCCCGGGGTGAGAAGAGAAGCAGAGATTTGAACTCGTGTCTGTTTGATGCTCAGACCCGTGCTCTCTCTACTGCTTTTGCTCACAGGCAGACCCACAAGATGGGACAGTGTGCGGCAGAAAGAATGGATGTGCTAGGACCATAACGACCTCTGGAAGCCCTGCAGTCTGCTATGAAAAGGACCACGAGCACTAGGGGACATGCAGATGACAGCTACTCAGAAACATGGACATGTTCTCTTTCATAGGAAAAAGGAGAGAGAAGAGAATCAGATGAGCTTTTCTGAATCATTATGGTCAGTGGAAAAAATACACAACCACCCCCCTTGTTATCTCTATAAAATGATGCAGGAAGGGTAGGGCCTAAGCTGAAAGCACAACTCCTGGCACATAGCAGGAGGGACTCAGTACACGGACAGTTTTTTTTGGATGGAGAACCGTGATCTATACAGACTTTGCTTTTTAGAGCATATCATGTTTGGTTGGGGTTTGGCAAAAGCAAACTCTACTCAGAACATCCCTAGTGTTTTCCAGGCATGTGCTTGTCATCTTTCTCTGCACTCTGGCTTCACAACCCTCAATCTCCTGAGGTTGTCTGTCCATAGCTCCTCCTGGATGGTCCCCTCCCCTCTGGTTGGTCCCCTTTTGTCCCCACATGTGAAGCTTTTGTGTATAACAATCACCAGTAAAGACGCAGAGAACACAGAAGGGGACTACACAGCTCAGAAGAGAAGCACAGGTCCGTGGGACTGCTCTCTGCAGAAGGTTTCTTGCTAGGATTTGTTTATTTATTTAGAGACAGAGTCTCACTCTGTTGCCTTGGGTAGAGTGCTATGGCATCATAGTTCACAGCAGACTCGAACTCTTGGGCTCAGGTGATCCCCTGGCCTCAGCCTCCTGAGTTATCTGGGACTACAGGCGCCTACAACCATGCCCGGCTAGGTTTTTCTATTTTTTTCTAGAGACAGGGTCTCTCTCTCCTGCTCAGGTCTCAAACTCCTGAATCCACCTGCCTTGGCCTCCCAGAGTGCCAGGATTATAGGCATGAGCCATCCTTGTTAGAATTTCTTATTTGTCATCTCTCTCTTGTTAAGTCTTGGCTTGGTGGATCTGGTCTTTTCTTAAGTTTTAGGTTTTCGGTGAACACACAGTCTGGCCCACTAAATGTTGACTAAACCAGCCCTGTCTTTCATAAACTTAAGGGCCATTGGTACCACTCTTTAAACAGCCCTTTATTTATTCTTTTAAATTTATTTTTTATCTCAAAATAACTCTGAGTCCTACAATTGGTAGTTCCACCATCTGGCAGAAGCTTTTCTTTCCCTCTCTCCCCTCCTCCCTTCCTCTGTCCCCTCCTCCCTTCCTCCCTCCCTCCCTCCCCTCCTCCCTCTCCTCTTCCCTTCCTCCCTCTCCTCCTCCCTTCCTCCCTCCCTCCCTCCCCTCCTCCCTCCCTCCCCTCGTCCCTCCCTCCCCTCCTCCCTTCCTCCCTTCCCCCCTCC
>CAUYTI010146935.1:0-13447 GCA_963575145.1 Galago senegalensis | reverse complement strand
ATTTTGTGATATGGGCTAATCTTACTGGAGTTAGGTGATATCTTAAAGTAGTTTTGATTTGCATTTCTCTGATGATTAAGGATGGTGAGCATTTTTTCATATGTCTATAGGCTGTACGCCTGTCTTCTTTGGTGAAGTTTCACCACGACCAAGTAGGTTTTATTCTAACAAACTATTCTTGACTCATTGTTTCCTCCTCTTACCGGGGACTATATTAAATCTCTTCCTTTATGCAATCCTGTTTTTGTCAACCTACTGACCTTTCCTTCTAATTTCCCTCTGGGAAACTGTGCCTAGCAAAATAAATTTCTTTTTTTTTTTTCTTTTCTTTCTTTCTTTCTTTCTTTCTTTCTTTCTTTCTTTCTTTCTTTCTTTCTTTCTTTCTTTTCTTTCCTTCCTTCCCTCCTTTGCTTCATTGCTTATTTTATTATTTTTCATGAAACCAACTCTCACTCTGGTCCCCAGGCTAGATTATTCATGACCTCAGACTTCCACACAATGATATCTAACTTTTTGGTTGGAGTAATCCTCCCGACTCAGTCTCTTTAACTATAGGTAAGGGATACACCACTTGACTACCCTTTCTATTTGAGTAGAATCACTGGGAGATCAGGGATGAGCATTGGCACACTGACATCCCACACTTCCAGATGAAGTGATACTTCTGCCTCAGCCATTAGAGTAGCTGGTATTATAGGTTTGGGATATAACACGTGACTAATTTTATATTTGGGTAAAAACCCAGTGGGAGATCAGGGCTGAGTTTGCAAATCATGAGTTTGCCTTTCTGTTGCTCAGCTTTGTCTCTAAGACAGGAGCTACGGTGATCTGTGCAATTTCGCTGCCCAGAGCATGGAAATATTGTAGTTATGTATGGGATAATTCATTGATCTCTACTTAGGTAATGAGCTTATCCAGGACTTTGAGGACTGTCTAATTTTCAGGCCTCAGTTACACATATGGAGTATGTCAGGATTGTTTCACATCTCTGTGGTGGGAGATAACCACAACTGTGCATGGATATCTTTTATGCTTATCAGGTTTCATTAGTTACTGTGAATTATACATGTAATCCAACATAACTCTTCAATGTGCATTGTGTCCATAAAGCCAGAAATTTAGACAAATCTAGTACGGGATTCAGGATTGATGGAATTTGTAAAGATAGGCTGATATTTCCCTTGATCTTCAAAAATAACTGCATGTATGGAATACAATACCAGACACAGTGCCTCACAAGATTTTAAGAGGGAACCTTCAGTGAGACACTAACCTACTCTAGAGAAAGAAAGAAAACATCACAAAAAGTAGAACTACGAATTCTGTGACATGCAATTTATGTCTGTCAAATCATTGTGTAAACATTGTGCATGATAACTTCTTGTATAACATTTCAGGGCAGCAGTAGTTATAAACTACATCTTCCATTTGATTACCAATTTGTGACCTGAAAAGGAAATGATGGGTTGTTGAATCCCATGGCATGGTTACAAAAAAAAATGTAGAAAGTAGAAATCAAGGGGTGTGAAAAAAACCCCACATTTTGTAACAGTTTAAACCCAACAACAAACCCAGACAGCAACTATGCATGTTTATCAGGAATAAGATTAATTAATCTTTAAGATGGAAACTCAGGGCTACACATATTATGAAGTCTTTGACAGATACCATGTATTGACTTCATACTGGAATGTCTTGAAATCAAGGCTTCTGGTCAAAGATACTCACTGGACTTTTCTGCTCACTTCAGCTTGTGTCCTTCAAGTGTTTTTTCCAGGAAATTTTTTAACCCTCCATCCATAGACAGAAAGTTATCTCTCATTTGTGCCATATTGATTATATTAATGACTGAGATTCCAGTCATTATACTGACACAACTTTGAGATTTTGTACAGCAGTGAAACTCAAGTTGCATTTAAGATGGTAAAAATGCATAGAGATACTTAAGTGGAATGCTCTGTGTTTTTTAGTTTGTTTGTTTTTAAGACATAGTTTCACTTTGTCACTCTCAATAAAGTGCTACATCATCATGCTTCACCAATACCTAAATCTTCTGGACTCAGTCAATTCTTCTGCCTCAGCTTCCCCAGAAGCTTGAACTACATGTTTGTGCCACAATGCCCAGATAATTCTGGTTCCAGATTTGCTGAAACTATTTTCAAACTCACTACCCCTATGGTGCGCCACCACTTCTGACATCCAAGATGGGATATTTTCAAACTAGGTTTATTGGTCAAGGGTGATTCTTCATGTCTCTCTTCTTGGCAATTTGAGAGGCCCAGTCTGTTGGATTTTCTGAGCTTCTAAATTGGAGACCAGCTTTAGTACTAGTGAGATACCCATTCCTGAAGAATAAAAAAGACCAGATGTTATGCAGGCTCCTGGAATGCCAGCTGAGGGGTTAGGTTCACTCGATGAGAACACTTGAAGTTTTCTGTGAACTATGATCCCAGGGTACTCTATCAAATGCAACAAAACAAGACTCAATTTCAATAAATAAACGGAGAAAACCGTTTGTATTGGACTTACTCCTCACTTGTACTTTTTTTTTTTTTAAATAGAAACAGACACTTATTTTATTTATCACAGTAAGTAAAGTTCTGTGAAACTTAAAGATCCAAGCAATCTCCAACTTCTGGGCTTAGGTGATTTTCTTCTTTCAGCGTTCTGAGTAGTTGGGATGATAGGTGCACACTGCAATATCTTGCGATTATTTTTACTTTTTAGCATGGGTCTAGTGTTGAAAGTTTTTTCCAGCTCGGCTCCTATAGCTCAATGGGCTAAGGCGCCAGCCACGTACACCTAAGGTGTCGGGTTTGAATTCAGCCCGGACGGCCAAACAACAATGACGGCTGCAACCAAAAAATAACCATGCGTTGTGGAGGGTGCCTATGGTCCCAGCTACTTGAAAGGTGGAGGCAGATGACTCTCTTGAGCCCAGGAGTTGGAGGTTGCTGTGAGCTGTAATGCCAGGGCACTCTACCCAAGGGGACAGCTTGAGGCTCTCTCTCAAAAAAAAGAAAAGAAAAAGAAAATTTTTTCCTAGATTAGAAGTCAACTGCAGAAACTATTCTCATATGGAATTTTTTTCCCTACAACCCCTATTAGTCAAGACTTCATAATTTAAACAACTTGACCCTTTGGTAGCTTAGGTTCTTTAAGTCACTCTAAATTGCCCACACACTGAATTCTTTACTCTAGTTAGGGATTTTATTCATACAAGAATATCCACATTACAGAATCCATCCTGTCTGTTACACTTTTCAATGTGAGCCAATATTGTCTTCCCCCAATCTTCCCAAGACCAAGGGCCAGACAATGCTGGACATCCCCTCCCATTAGATAAACTGACTGTCTCCTAAGGAAGCAACCACAAACGAACATGTCCTGATACATGGCCCTCTCCTTCCCCTGGGGACCACAAAAGATCTCCTACATTGTGTTGTCCTGTATTCCATCTGCCTACTAAATTTCCTTGTAATTTCACTTTTGAAAAATGTACCTAGGAAATTTTCTTTCTTTTCTTTTCTTTTCTTTCTTTTATTTCATTGAGACACCAACTGTCTGAAACAGGCCTATTCTAGAGAAAGAAGCAAAGCATCATGAGAGGTAGAAGTGGGAATTGTGTTATGTATAATTTAAGTCTGTCAAATCATTTCCAATCATTGAGCTCAACTACATGGTGTATTATATCCCAGGGCATCACTAGGTAAAAACTACACTTCCATTTGATTGAAAATCCATGACATGAATAGGGTAGGATGAGTTTCTGAATCTCTTGACAATATTTACAAAATAAAATTTGGGAAGCAAAAATTGAGTGTGCAGAAAAGAAACTCACTCTTTGTAACAGTTTGAACTAAACAACAAACCCAGGCAGGAATTATGAATGCGTAGCAGGAATAAGATTAAGCTTAAAGATGGTAACCCTAGGCAACACCCATTGTGATGTCATTCATAGTGACCATGTAGTGACTTCATCCTGAAATGTCAAGGTATCTAGACTTCTAGTCAAGTTAATCACTGGACTGTTCTGCTACTTTCAGGTGGTGTCCTACATGTGTTTGATCCAGGACATTCCTTAGCCCTACATTCACAGTCAGAGAAGTGATCTCCCATTTGCGCTTTTTTGATTACATCAATGGCTGAGATTCCAGTCCTCAATGCCCACCTATTTCTCGTTGCAGAACTCACCTCTATTGTGGTGAAGCATCACTTCGGACATCAAAGATGGGATATTTTTTAAGTTAGATTTTGTGACCAGTGGTGTTTCTTCATGCCTCTTCTCTCAGCAATTTGGGAGGCCCAATTTGTTGGATCCTCTGAGCTTCTGAATTGGTGACCAGCCTTAGCATTAATGAGATACCCATCTGTGAAGTCTAAAAAATAGCTGGATGATATTCAGGCTCCTCGCATGCAAGTGGAGGTAATAGTTTCACTTGATGAGAGCCTATTTAACTGTGATACCCAGGTACTCTACTAAAGTCAATAAAGTAAGACTTCATCTTAATAAATAAGAGGAGAAAAAGATTTGTGTAGGAGTTACATCTATTTCTACTTTATTTTTTTAAAGGACAGAGAATTAGTTTATTTATTACACTTTGTAAAGTTCTATGGAGTCTAGAGATCACAGCTAGCTCCCATTCTTGTGATTAGATGATTTTCTTCTTTCAACCTCCATAGTAGCTGGGAGTACAGATTCACATGACAAAGCCTGGCTATTATTTTTTCTTTGGAGCATGGACATATTGTTGAAAATTTTCCCCTAGATTAGATATCAACTGGAGGAATTGTTTTCTCATTAGGAACTTTTTCTGAAACCCCTATTCTGAAACTCCTTCATATTTCATACAACTGTGACCATTTGTATCTTAGATTATTTTAGTCACTCTAAAGTGCTCAAACAGTGAAATTATGACTCAAGTCACATTTTTTTATGCACACTAAATATCCAGATTATACACTCTACCTTTTCTGTTTCACTTTTCAATCTGGTTCAGTATTCTCTTTCCCCAATCTGTCCAAGGTCAGGGACAAGACATCTCTGGACAAACACTACCCATCAGATCAAAAGGCAGTATTTTAATGAACCAACCACAAATTAATGATTCTTTACTCATTGTTACCTACTCCCCCTGGGGACCACACTAAATATCCTCCTTTATGTAGTTCTGTATTCCATCTTTCTACGAACTTTCCTTGTCATATCACTATTGGATACTATACCTAGCAAAATTTCTTTTCTTTCTTTTTTTTTTTTTTGCTTCATTGTTTCTTTCATTATTTTTCATGAGAGTGACTCTCACTTTGGTTTCCAGACTAGATTGTCTATGACCTCAGCCGTGCACACAATGACATTCAACTTTTCTTTTGAAGTAATTCTCCTGCCTCAACCTCTGGAGTGTCTTTAACTATAGATGAGGGATACACCATTGGAGTACCTTTCTATTTGAGTAGAATCACGGTAGGTGATCAGGACTGAAGTTGTCTTCTAATGCTCACCCTTGTCTCTAACATGGGAGTTTAGGAAATGTGTCCAATTTTGCTTCACAGACCATATAAATATTATTGTCATGTGTGGGATCTGACATTGAGCTCTATTAAGAAATGAGCCAATGGGAGACTTTGAGGATTGTCCAATCTTCAGTCCTCGGAGACACTTTGGAATGATCAGGACTATTTTACATATCCATAGTTTGGGATCACTACAATGCTGCATGGATGTTTTTTATCCTTATAACGTTTCATTAGTTAATGTGTATTATGTTTGTGATACCACATAATTCTTCAATGTGCACTGTGGCCAAGAAGCCAAAAGTTTAGACACACTTAGCATGATATGCAGGATTGATGGATATTTGATTATAGGCTGATGTTTCTCATGATCATCATTAATAACTTCAGGTGTGAAGTACACTATCGAACACAGTGCCCCACCCGATTTCAAGAGGGAAAGTTCAGTGCAAACCCTGCCTTCTGAAACAAGCCTATTCTAGAGAAAGAAGTAAAACATCATTAAAAGTAGAACCATAAATTATATGACATAACATTTAGGTCCGTCACATTCTTGTCCTATCATTGGGCTTGATTCCTTGTTCTCTAACATACCAGGGGAGCACTAGCTATGATCCACACTTTTCCAATTGATTACAAATGCTTGACTTAAAAAGAAAGGTGGGTTGTTGAAACCCTTGGTCATCATTACAAAACAAAATTTAGGAAGCAGGAATTTAGTGTGGAGTAAAGAACCCACTCTTTGTAATAGTTTGAACCCAACAACAAACCTGGACAGCAACTTCCCATGCCTAGCAGGAATATGATTAAGCTTAAAACTGGTAACACAGGGCAACACCCATTGTAATGTAATGATTGGAGACCATGTAGTGACTTCATCCTGGCATGTCATGGGATCCAGGCTTCTGGCCAAAGATACTCTCTGGACTTTTCTGTTCAGATCAGCTGGTGTTCTGTGTTTGACCCAGTACATTTCTTAGCCCTCCATCCCCAGACAGAGAAATAATCTTACATTTGTGTCTTAGTGATTACATTAATTGCTGAGATTCCCGTCCCTAGGCTGAAACAACAGTTGAGATTTTGTACAGCAGTGAAAAGAAAGCTGCATTCTAGATGGTGAAACTGCATAGAGACACTTAAGTAGGATGCTCTTTGTTTTTTGGGGTTTTTTTGACAGAGTTTTACTTTGTCACTATTGTTTGTGTGCTGTGCCATCACAGCTCACAGAAACCTCCATGTCTTGGCCTAAGGCCATTCTTTTGCCTCATCCTGCTCAGTAGCTTGAATTTCAGGTACCCACCTCAATGCTCAGGGTTTTTTGTTGTTGTTGTTGTTTCAGATTGTCTGGGACCATTACCAAACTACCACCCTCATGGTGAGGCACGACTTCAGACATAGAAGATGGGATATTTATCAAACGAGGATACCAGGCTTAGTTTTGTTCTTCATGACTCTCATCTTGGAATTTTTGGAAGCCCATTCAGTTTGATTATCTGAGCCCTTGAATTGGAGAGCAATCTCCACACTAGTGAGGTACCCATATCTGAAAATTACAACAGTCATTTTTTTATGCAGTGTCTGGGAATGCTAGCTATGGGAATGGGTTCACTGGATGAGAACATTTGAAGTTTCCTGTGAGCTATGATAACAGGGTAGTATACTAAAGGCAACAGAACAAGACTCTGTCTCAATAAATATTTGGAGAAAACCATTCATATTCCACGTACTCCTCATTTTTCGTTTTTTGTTTTATTTTGTAGATAAAGAGACCTACATTATTTATCACACTCAGTAAATTTCTATGGCCTCTATAGATCACAGCAATCTTCAACTCAAAGGCTTAGGTGAGTTTCTTCTCTAAGCCTCCTGGATAGCTGGGAATACAGGTGTACACTGCAAATACTGGCTATTAATTTTCCTTTTGACAACAGATCTAGGGTTGGTAATTTTCCTCTAGATTAGAAGTCAACTGGAGAATTATTTTCTTCTTGGCAATTTTTTTGCACCATAACAGTGCTTCCTCATTCAAAAATAATTACTGTATTACATGGAAGGATGCAAAAGACACTATAGAAACTTTTCCTATTTATCAAAAATATTATAATTTCTAACTTACCTCCACTGTAAACTATGATCTATGATGGTTAAAACCACATGAACTTTCGAAAGTGGATTTTTAAAAATATGCAGAATGTGGCAAATCTAAATATATTCATCATTCAATTGATACTTATTCCCAGTTTTCTTGGGCATCTGTCCTTACATCTGAAAAGGATGATTCCGACATCACTCATTTATTAGAGCTTTTTCAATTACATGCCTTCCTAAATGATAAAAATTTACAATGAATCAGCATACACTTCCAATGAACGCCAACAGTTTTTTTAAAAGTGTATAATATTAAATACATTACAGGTATTTCAGGAAACAATACACGACAAGAAATTATTAAATGCCAAAACCAAATGTTAAAAGAAATTCTCTTTCAACAGAAAGAGGTAATAGGATGCCATACAACCCTAAGAATAAACTTCATTCATCTCTATTTACTCTAAATTTTCCAAATTTGTATTCTAAAGGTAACACTCCAGCTACCAAAGTAGAGATGGAGCAGCCAGTTCTATCTGTTAACCAACCTGTTTATTATAAAGACACTTTTAAAGGAGAATGGCTTCCTGCTGTGGTGGTGAGATGCAGTGGAGGGGTCTTCTTTCCACAGTAAACAATGAATTCTGATTCCCAGATAAACACATGAAACTACAACATGACACTATGCACCCGCGAATGGGCAAAGCAAAGAAGAGCGGAGAATCTGACAAAAAATTTGACCATGAGGATGTCCTCTTTGTAACTGCAAGAACAGAACAACCAATTGATCCCCCAATCCAGTCAGAGATTGCAAAACAACCGGACCTTTCCTGCTCCAATAACATGGAGAGCGATCTCTCAACTATGCCAGGAAGCAAGAACAATAGTGATGGTGAGCAGTGAACTGATAATCTCTTGATCCTTGTTTCTGGCAATGACAGCCCTACTTAATACACAGGTAAGTGCACAAGAAAATTATACTTATAGAAGTTGTATTTTTAACCCTCCATTGTCAAGAGGAGTTTCATGGTTTGAACCATTATTTTATGTATATGTAAATGGAAGTTCATGGCTTCTCAAAACATACAGGGTTCCAGGTTTTTTTAAACCAGAAGAGGATACAATCCTCTCCAATTATTCCACTGGAGTCATGGGACCATTTATATGTCTAGGTCCAGAACCTCCTTCTTTATCTTCTGGTTTACAACAAGGGTTAGCTTAAAAAATAATACTGGTTGTCAGGAAATGTATTTATGTTACATTTTACTAAAATGACTTTGCATTTTACTAAAATTTAAAATTTAAAATGACTTTTACTAAATTCATTTTAACACAACATGCATTATTTTTCCATTTGCCTCATTGTAAGCTTCATGTCTTCAGTTATATTATGCATTGTATTCATTGGTCAAAATGTGAAGTCTCATATTTATATGCTTTGAGATGAACTAAATTTGGATCTATCACTGACTGGAGACCTTCAGACTATGTGATGGAAAAATCAGGGCCTGGTTATAGTTATCTTATTCATCATAGAAACTCCACTGTTATAATCACCTTTTTTTTTTTTTGAGACAGAGCCTCAAGCTGTCCACTTGAGTAGAGTGCTGTGGCATCACAGCTCACAGCAACCTCCAACTCCTGGGCTCATGTGAGTCTACTATCTCAGCCTCCCAAGTAGCTGGGACCACAGGCACCTGCCACAATGCTTGGCTATTTTTTGGTTGTCATTGTTGTTTGGCGGGCCGGGCTTCGAACCCGCCACCTTAGGTGTATGTGGCTGGTGCCTTAGCCACTTGAGCCACAGGTGCTGAGACTATAATCAACTTTACATGAAAGGAGATTTTGTGGAAAGAAAGTGGTTTCACACCACATGCTCCAGATATTTATGGTTATCCATCACAATCTGATTTATGGAAAGTTGGAGCAGTATTATTTGCATTACATTCATGGGAAGGTATGTATATACATAAATCTGGACAATATTCTCAACATAACTAACATTTCAAGTAGCAGGAAACCCATTTTACTTATGCTTGTGTACAACTTCCCTCTATGGGGTTAGTTGGAAATATTATTTTGTGTAAAGACACTGGAGAATTACATTGTCCAGGCAAATATCAAATGTTCACATGATTTAATGTATTCATGAGATTTGATACTTTTCCAAGATAGGATTTATTTACGTTGGGCTAGAATCAGCTTTTGACTTCTTGTGAAGATGATGAGACTGTGGGAGGATTCCCCAGCCATTTCTATCCTAGCAAGTTTAGCCCAGAAGTTGATGAGGAGGATAAAGAGTTTTATCGGTCTTGTCATAAGGTAATTCACAGTATTACAGCCATCTCTTCCTCTGTAGTTGCTGCTGGAGTAGACCTCACTGGAGTAGGAGGACTCCTCACTGGAGTATGGAGTAGACCTCCATAAAGACTGAAAAATGTGTGTCTAATTTGCATAAAGTTGCTGAGAAATGGCTTGGCGCCTGTGGCTCAAGCAGCTAAGGAGCCAGCCACATACACCTAAGGTGGCGGGTTCAAATCCCCAGCCCGGACCCGCCAAACAACAATGATGCTGCAACCAAAAAATGGCCGGGCGTTGTGGTGGGTGCCTGTAGTCCCAGCTACTTGGGAGGCTGAGTCAGGAGACCCGCTTGAGCCCAGGAGTTGGAGGTTGCTGTGAGCTGTGATGCCATGGCACTCTACCCAGGAGGATAGCTTGAGGCTCTGTCTCAAAAAAAAAAAGATGCTTAGAAACAATGGGTTTTAAAAAAACAAATTGATACCAAAATACATAATTAATTGAATAATTTAGAACAGATAGTAATTTGGAGAAGTGATCAATTGTATAATTTAGAGAAGCAGAACAAATTAAAATGTGATTGAAATGTTTCTTCTTAATGGGTAACCCTTGTTTTTTAATGAAACAGTGTTCTCTTAGTGTAAAGTCAGAAAACATTTGTTAAGCCATGAAAATTTAACTGCTGATATAATTGGGCTACAACATCAAGTGTATAAAACTTAGAGGATGCACAGCTGCTCGGGTTACAAACTAATACAAGGAAGGAAGTATGGAAATCTCTCACAGAACTCAAGTTAGACCTCCCATTTGATCCTACAATCCCATTACTGGGCATCTACTCAGACTAAAAATAACCCTTTTATCATAAGGACACTTGTACTATACTGTTTATTGCAGCTCAATTCACAATTGCTAAAATGTGGTAACAGTCTAAATGCCCACCAACCCAGGAATAGATTAATAAGCTGTGGTATATGTATACCATGGACTACTATTCAGCCATTAAAAATGGAGACTTTACAGCCTTTGTATTAACATGCATGAAAGTGGGACATTTTATTCTTTTTAAAGCATGACAAGATTGGAGAAGCATGAATCCTATGTATTCAATTTTGATATGAGGACAGTTATTGACAAGGCAATTATTGACAAGGCACTGGGGTGAGCAGAGAGGGTAAGAAGCAGGGAGGAATGGGGGAGGGATTAGCACAGAGAAGGAAGGAGGTAAGGGGGTGGGTTGTTGGTGTATGTGCCAGTTGGGTGGGGCAAGACATGATTGTAAGAGGGACTTTACCTAAGAAATACAGTGAGTAAAATATTATCTTGTACCGTCAATTTATTCCCAACAATAAATTTTTAAAAATCTACCAGAAAAGAAAAAGATAATAATAAAAAATTTAGTGAAAACTAGAAAAAATTGATGGAGATGAAATCTTGAAAGGCATACCTGAAGGAATTGCTCAATTGAATCTGATGGACTTCTGCTGGTTCTCTGATATTGTTTGTATAATAGGATTCATGTTATATTTAATCATCAAAAATATTTTTCAGATGAAAAGAACTACTGAGCAAAATGCAGCTGTGATTTTGGCTATGGCAGCAGTACAAGCAACTAATTAGAAAGTGGGAAATTATGAAGTACAGCCACACATCTCCATGCTCAGATACAGTAGTTTAGCCTCATGTGCTCCTCAAGGAACATGGCCCCAAGATGGAATTTCCTTACTCTGAGAATATGCCCAGGACTGCTGACAAGGAGAAATCTAGGAAGTAATGTGGCCCCAAGATGGAATTTTCTTAGTCAGAGAACATGCCTGAGACTGCTGAAAAGGAGAAAGCTACAGTTCACAGAAAGGAACGTGTCAGAGGCCCTCTCCAGTTTGTAGCTGAACACTGAACACCCATCAAGGCACTGGGCCCTTGCCCTTTGTTCCTTTTTCCTCATTCACACAATAGTTGCTAGTTTTAGTGTAAGGAAATGGGGTAACAGAACAGTCTTGCCCCCTTGTGGTTTTGTCCCAGACAAAATGTTCTCAAATTGTATCAATTGTAAATGTGCTCAGCGTAAATGTGCTGAACTGTAATTTTTATGGCAGTTTCCATGATTTCACGTCTCTTTCTTCACTGTTTGTTATTTTAAACATTTAAGTGATGTTTTAGAACATATAAGAAGATCAATGAAGACAGATAGTTATTAAGTGCCTGATATATCCTCAGTCTCTTTTTTACACTATTCATTTTTTAGTTGGTGCTTTCCTCTGCATCACCTATCAGTTAGTCCTGAGAACAGTAACAATTATGGAGTATACTGCTGGGTAAAGCACCTCACCAGGTTTTGAGAAGGAACCTTCAGTGAGACACCTACCATCCAAAACAAGCCTATTCTAGAGACAGAAGAAGCACATCATGAAAAGTAAAACTTGAATTTGTTAGACATGCAACTTAAATCAGTCAATTCACTGTCCAATCACTGGGCTCGATTTCTTGTTCCATAACATCTGATTGCAGCAGTAGGTATAAAAAACACTCTTCCATTTTGATTACAAATCCATGACTTCAAACGGAAAAGATAGGTTTTCGAATTCCTTGGCCATGTTTACAAAACAAAATTTAGGAAGCATGAATCGAGTTTGGAAAAAAAGAATCCCAATCATTGTAACAGTTTGACCCAACAACAAACCCAGACAGCAACTACACATGCTAAGCTGGAATAAGATTAAGCTTAAAGATGGAAAAACAGGGCAAAATCCATTGTATTGTCATCCAAAGTGACCATGTAGTGACTTCATCCTGGAAAGTCATGGGATCCAGAATTCTGGGCAAAGATACTCACTGGAATTTTTGGCTCATTTCTGCTGGTGTTTTGAAAATGTTTGATCCAGAACATTTCTAAACCCTCCATCCACAGAAAGAGAAGTGTTCTCCCATTGGTGCTTCAATGATAACACTAATGACTGATATTCCAGTCAGTAGGATGACACAATAGTTTAGATTTTTTATAGCAGTGAGACTCAAGTTGCATTACAGATAGCAAAACTGCATAGAGACATTTAAGTTTCATACTCTTTTTCTTTTTTTTTCCCCCTTGAGACAGAATTTCAATTTCTCACTCTTTATAGAGTGCTGTTGAATCAGAATTCACAGAAATTTCCATTTCCCAGGTTCAGGTGATTTTTTGCCTCAGCTTCCCAAATATCTTCAAGTACAGACACCTGTGTCAATGCCCAGCTATTTTTTTTTTTTTGGTAGATTGGCGGGGACTATTGTTGAACTCAACAGCCTCATAGTGAGCAACTATGTCCTCTCCTCATAATTTTGCTCTTGGAAACTATATCTATCAAAATTTCCTTCTTTCTTTTTTTTTTTTTTACTTTCAAATATATTTTTTCTTTTTTTTATTGAATGGTAACTATGTACATTAATGCACTTCTGGGGTACAGTGTGGGGTTTTCACATGCATTCTGAAATACTTCCATCAAACTGGTCAACACAGCCTTCATGTCATTTTCTCAGTTATTGCTTTGAAACGTTCACATTCTACTCTTAG
>CAUYTI010146933.1:0-12292 GCA_963575145.1 Galago senegalensis | reverse complement strand
TGTCTGTCTCAGAAGAGGTGTTCTGCCGGTATCACTCTTCTCTCTCAGCTGGGCTCCCAGTTTTCGACTTCGTTGGGTGTTTCTCCAGACTTTATCCTTTCTTCTGAACAGGAGCTTCTGTCGGAGACTGGTGCCTGTCAGTCATCTTGACCACCCCGAAGCATTTCTTAATTCTCAAAAAACCTGGTAAAGAAAAAGATGGTATAAAAAGAAAAAAAAAGGTTTTTTTTGAGACAGCGTCTCACTATGTCGCCCTTGGTAGAGTGCTGTGCTGTCACAGCTCATAGCAACCTCAAACTCTTGAGCTTATGCAATTCTCTTGCCTCAGCCTCCCAAGTAGCTGAGACTACGGGTGCAGCGGCAATGCCCGGCTATTTTTTTGTTGCAGTTGTTAAGTTGGCCCGGGCTGGGTTCTAACCTGCTACCTTTGGTGTATGTGGCTGGTTCTGTAACCACTGTGCTATGGGCCTCGAATCCAAAAAGAAAATCTTTATCTGACAGTAAATCTGATGATAGCAAATCAAAGAAGAAAAGAAATGCTGCTGACCAACCAAGAGGCTTTGCCGGAGGTCTTGAACTTGAAAGAATAGTTGGTCCATTAATGTTCTTATGAAATGGATAGATGCAGATGAGGCAGATTTGGGGCTGGCAAAAGAGGTGAATAATGAAGTGTCCTCCAATTGTAATTGCTTCTTATGAAGAGAGACTAACTTGCGATTCTTGTCCAGAAGATGAAACTCAATAATTGTTTGCACTGATTTATACATAAAAAATCTCGGTCTTGATTTTTGATTTACTATTATGAAGAAATAACTACCTTCTAAAAAATTGAAGTTTGATGTGTTTTGAAAGTAGAATTGGGAGAGTTGTTGGGGTTTTTATTTTTTCTTTTTTACATCAATAGCACTGGTTACTTTGAACAAATAAAATTTCATATATTTGCTTCCTTTATTAGAAATGAACATTTAATATCATGGTATATTATTTCCTTGGCACTAGAGAAATAGCTTTTCTGAATACTAGGGGAAATTTCCGTAGCCGTTAGTCAATCGGAACTTGTCTTTAAATTGTGTACCTAAGGACCATTGTGAATTTTTTAAATTTGTTTTTGTGTGAATATACATAAAATGCATATGTAATTTTTTTTTTGTTTGTTTTTTTGCAGTTTTTGGCCAGGGTTGGGTTTGAACCTGCCACCTCCAGCACATGGGGCCAGCACCCTACTCTTTTGAGCCATAAGTGCTGCCCAATTATTATTATTTATTTTTTTTTGAGACACGATCTCATTATGTTGCCCTTAGTAGAGTGCTGTATCACAGTTCCAGCAACCTCTAACTCGTGGGCTTAAGCGATTCTCTTGCCTCAGACTCCTGAGTAGCTGGGACTACAGGCGCCTGCCACAACACCTGGCTATTTTTCTTTTGTTGCAGTTGTCGTTGTTTAGCTGGCCTGGGCTGGGTTTGAACCTACTAGCCTTGGTGTGCATGGCTGGCACCGTAACCACTGTGCTATGGGTGCCCAGGCAGATTGTTGTTGTTTTTTTGAGACAGTCTCACTCTGTTACCCTAGGTTAGAGTGCCAGGATATCAGCCTAGCTCACAGCAACCTCTAACTCCTAGGTTCGAGTGATTCTTCTGCCTTAGCTTCCCAAGTAGTTGGGACTACAGCTAGATGCCACCATACCCAGCTAATTTTTCTGTTTTTAGTAGAGATGGGGACACTAGACAAATCTTGGTGTGTTCTAAGGAGGTTAATAAACAAGACTTAGTTAACTGCACATTAAGATTCTTCTAGTGAGGCATTCTCTTACAAAAAGTTGAAATCCTCGTCCTATGTGTATCCTGATTAATAGATTATCTAAGTCTTGGCTCATGGAAACTTAATCAGATAGTTAAGTGGTGTTGGCAGTTTTGGACCTGCTGACATAAATGGGTGAACAAATTTTTGTCATCTATTGATTTGCATATTTTTCCTTACCTCAAGTCATTTCCTGGTAAATATTTTCAGTATTTGGGTTACTAGTTCAGCAGAAGCCATGAAAAAACAACTTCATAGTAATCAGAATGTTATCTGACTGTGTTTTGTTTACTTTATTATAAATAATGTAAACAAACAGTGGTCAATTAGTAGTTTTATATTACTTTAAAAAATGCCAAAGATGGCTGCAGTGGCTCATACCCGTAATCCTAGCACTCTGGGAGGCCAAGGCAGGAGGATTGCTTGAGCTCAGGAGTTCAAAACCAACCTGAGCAAGAGGGAGACCCCCTCATCTCTACTAAAAATAAAAAAGTTAGGTGGGCATGGTGGCATGTGCCTGTAGTCCCAGCTACTTGGGAGGCTGAGGCAAGAGGATCATGTAAGCCCAAGAATTTGAGCTTGCTATGAGCTATAACATCACAGCACTTTACCCAGAGTGACAAGAGTGAGACTTTGTCTCAAAAAAAAAAAAAAGGTCTAAGACAATTGAGAAAATGTGAACATCCCATAGTACTGTAATAATAGTACTATGATTGTTTTTTGAGTTATCTTTCAGAGATACATAAGAGATGCTTATAGAAGAAATGCTATAATGTTTGGGGTTTACATAAAGCCACCTATTATGAGAGTGGGGAGTAAATGAGGATATTACCGAAACCAGATTGGTTGAGTTCCATGTTGCTATTTTCTTTACTTCTATATAGAAATGTTCTTAATAATATTTAAAAAGTCTTCCACCTAAAATAAATGAAAATAGGGATTGTCACCAAAAATAAGAAGACTGAATGTTTGGGAGGCCAGCACAAAGACTGCACTCTGTTAATACTTTGCATATTTAACATTTCATATTTCTGATAATTCACAATGATTTAAGCAGTGAATTCACAGAGGTAAAATCAGAATGCTCTGAAAGGACATAGGTTAAATCTCCCTGTCCTGCCTTGCCCTTATTACTTTGCTTTTACCATCCCCATAGCTCCCCTTTCTCATATACACCATGTTTAATGACTATAAAATATTGCAATATATAAACATACTACGGCTTTTTGAGCTATTTTCGTATTGCTGGACTTTTATGCCATTCTTATTTATTTATTTATTTATTTACAAAGCTCTTGGGATTTAAATCTTACACTATCAATTATTTCTCTTTCTCTGAAATATTCGATTAGCTTCAACCAGAACATTTAAAACGTCTTCAATTATCTCAGTAACTTGAACCCCTACCCCCTAAATATTCTCTCAACCTCCATTCCACTCTAGCTACCTCTCTGTTGCTCTTCCTTCTTAGGTAGCCCATGCCAACACCTCAATATTCTACTGGTATCGACCGCCTCACTGTTGAACCTTTCAGAAAACTAAGTCCCCGAGGGAAGTCAGTCTGCAGGAACTGATCTCTAACAAGGTGACTTTCTTCTCTTCCACTTTATACTCACTCCTTAGGCTTCAAATGCCATCTCTACAGTTCCATCTCCAAACCCAGAATATCTGGGTTTGTTCAATCCTCTCCTTGATATGCCCACGTCAGTAGCTCAAGGGCACCTCCAACTTTCCATGACAAGATCTCTTCCAAAACAGGTTCTATTCAGTGTTTTCTGTTCCAGGGAATGCTAGCATCATGCATGCAATTTCTTAACCCATTTTCTCTTAAAAATTTTCCATATCTAATCCATCATCAGGCGTTACTGATTTTATCACAAAGACATTTCTTGATCCCTCCAGTTCTCTCTGCTATGCTACCCAAACCAAAGGACAGTCATGTTTCTGGTTTTTTTTTTTTTTGAGGCAGAGTCTCACTTTGTCATTCTCAGTGGAGTACTGTGAAGTCATAGCTCACAGCAACTCTAAATTCTTGGGCTCAAGTGATCCTCTTGCCTCAGCCTCTCAAGTAGCTGGGACTACAGGTGCCCACCACAATGCTGGGCTATTTTTAGAGATGGGATCTTGCTCTTGCTCAGGCTGGTCTCAAACTTGTAAGCTTAGGCAATCTACCCAACTTGGCCTCAAAGAGGGCTGGGATTACAGGCATGAGCCACCGTGCCTAGCTAAAAGACAGTCATCTCTTACCTACACTAACTAGTAGCCCACAAACAAGTCTCTTCTTACCCATTCAACTGTCAATTGAAGCCATTCTTTGTACTTGAGGTGGAGTGAACTTGTCCCTTCACACACAGATCTGATCACATTACTCTCACTCCTATAAGATCCTTTAATGCCTTCCCCCTGCTCTTACATTAAAGACCCTGTCATGGCCATGAAACCCCTCATGCACGGATTCCTCTCTCACCATTTCACAGAGTACTCCCCTTTCATCCTTCACTTTCAGTGACATAACCAAAAGGCAACTTTCTTTAGTTCTTTGAGCATTCTAGGCCCCACAGGATCTTTGCAAATAGCATTCTCTCCATGGAGAACAGTCTTTGTCACCCTATTTCCTTTGCCTACATAATGTTTATTCACCTTTTGATTCTTAGGTTGAGCGTCTGATTTTCTGGAAATACTTTCTAGATATTCTGTTTTTCACAGACTGGTTTCCATCCTTTCATAACACTTACTTCTATTGTAATTTTATATCCGTAGTTATTTGAAAATTTCTATTTAAGAAATCTCTCTATCTCCTTTGCTCCAAAAGGAGTGTGCTTGTGTTTATGTTTACTAACACAGTGCTTGGACCATGGAAGGAATTTAATATATATCTTTGCATGAACAAATGGGTGTATTTATTTATAAATCTGTCCTTATTTTAGATTGTTTCTTTGGGCTATAGGCCCAGAGTTGAACAGATCAAAAGGTCCATAACCATTCTAATGGATTTTGGTACAGAGACAGTTAGATTTATTAATAGATGGTGAAAGAGTCTCCCCAGGGAACCCATGAGGAAACTGAAGATAATCTGGAGAAATTTTTAGGTGATAATTTCAACAAAATTTTTTTTGACCTGTGTATATCAGCACTTTTTATCTACAAGGATTGTCAAATCTGCACGGTTTGTACAGCACAAAAGGATGCCAACTACCTGATAAAGAGATGCAGGACCCACAATAACTTAATAATCCAGCAGAACAGATGGAGGATCCTGAACTTAGATTGAGAAGTTCTACAGCATGGGGACTGGAGGAGAGTGTGGTTTAGGGAGATCAGTGGCTGCGTCTCATTCCTTGCTCAACTTGAAGCTCTTTCTGCTGGCTTGTCTGTTCTGTGTCTTCCTTGCAGCTACTTCAATATGAGAATTTTTTGAATCTTATATGTCCTTATCTATCTTTTCCTATTAGCTCTATCAGTTTCTGAGAGCAGTGTGTTCAAAATCTAGCACTGCTGGCTCTGTGCCTGCGGCTCAAGTGGCTAAGGCGCCAGCCATATACACCTAAGGTGGCAGGTTCAGATCCAGCCTGGGGCCGCCAAACAACGATGGCTGCAACCAAAAAATAGCCAGGCGTTGCGGTGGGCGCCTGTGGTCCCAGCTACTTGGGAGGCTGAGGCAGGAGATTCGCTTGAGCCCAGGAGTTGGAGATTGTGAGCTGTGATGCCACAGCACTCTACCCAGGGTGACAACTGCTCTGAGATTACTCTTGGAGCTCTGTCAAATGTAGCTGTGTTTTTGGTTATATTGTTAGGGCTATTATAAACTTACTGGTGACTCTCTTTGAGTGTAATAATGTTTTTTGCTTTAAAAATTACTTTGCTGATATTAATATTATTTTTGATGGTTAATTTTATGTGTCAACTTTGAGGTATTTAAATTGGTGAAATTAGGGTAAAGCAGATTGTGGGTGGGCCTTGTTCAATCACTTGAAGGCTTACTAGAACAAAAACACTGACCTCCTAGAGCAGTGGTTCTCAATCTTCCTAATGCTGTGACCCTGTAATACAGTTCCTCATGTGGTGACCTCCAGCCATAAAATTATATTCATTGCTACTTCATAACTGTAATTTTGCTACTGTTGTGAATCATAATGTAAATATCTGATATGCAGGATGGTCTTAGGCGACTCTTGTGAAAGGGTCATTTGTCTCCCAAAGCCGTTGTGACCCACAGGTTGAGAATCACTGTCCTAGAGGAAGAAAGATTTTTTAGCAGACTGCCACTGAACTTGATCTGTGCCATTGGCTATTCTGGGTCTCCAGCCATTGACTAGAATTACACCACTGAGTCTCCTTGAGCTTGCTGGCACACACTGCAGATTTTGGACTTGCCCGCTTTCATAATCACATGAGTCAATTCCTTATAATAAATCTCTCTCTAGATGTATATTCTATTGGTTCTGTTTCTTTAGAGAACTCTGACAAATACATTATTACACCATATTTTTTGGATGATGTTTACTAAGGTGTATCTTTTTTCCCCACTTCCTCTTGGAAATGGTGGTCTCTTAGAAACAGCAACTGGTTATTTTGTTTTCCTTTTTCATATGTCAAAAATAAAATCAGAATCCTGGTGTGGTGGCACCTGCCTGTTGTCCCAGCTATTCAGCAGACTGAGGTAGGGGGATTGCTTGAGCACAGGAGTTCAAACCCATCCTGAACAATATAGTGAGACCTCATTTCTAAATATAAAATAAATAAAAACTCATATCAAATTAAGAAAAATTTGATTTATTGTCAGGAAAAATTTAATTCCCCCATCTAGGAGTAAGTGAACCAGGCTAACCTTATTACAGTTACAACACAGTTTATAAAGTATAAAGGAGAAAGTACTTTGACCGTTTTCATAATTGGCTGTTATACATTAACTTTTATTTTAGGGCAACCAACTATTTAGGCTGATTTGTCTATACTTGTATTTGTTTATAGCTGACGGGCTTACTTACACTGAATAATGTTAACAAGGATGTTGTTTTATGTTTATGATTAGAGATGGTGTGTTGGGAAAATGAAGATGACTTAAGTTTTGATTCATGGTTATGAACAGTTGAACTTGGACATATTTAATCTTTGGTTTCCATTTTTTTTTTGTTTTTATTTTTATTTTTTTTCTTGGCTGGGGCTGGGTTCGAACCCGCCACCTTCGGCATATGGGGCTGGCGCCCTACTCCTCTGAGCCACAGGTGCCGCCCTGGTTTCCATTTTTATTTTCCTTTAACACATACAATCTAAGACCTCTGTGTTTTACCATTGTTTACTATGTTTATATTTTCTGTGATTATAGAGGAACTTAGATTTATTTCTAGCAACTTATTTTGTGTTTTGTTTTTATGATTATCTTTCTTCATTTTTTAAAATTCCCTTTTCCTGCTTTTAAAAAATTGATTTTTTTCTTCTTTCAAATGGAGGAAATTAAGCTTGGGTAACCCAAATAAAACCAATTTCCAAAAGGAGAAAAACAGATATGCAAAAAAAGTTAAACCTTACTGGGCCACAGAAGAACTTAGATTATTACGAGTGAAAAATTTTATCCTTTTGATAATGGAACTTATGATACAAAATGACCTTTTAAAGCTTCAGTTTGATATTCTTGGTGCTGGCATCCATAGGACAAGTGAGAATATCTTTGACTCTTTAGCTCATAATCTATAAAAAGCTGCTTGACTTTTTTGGTGTCTTCTGGACACCTTTCTTCTTGGTGAGATAGCTGCCCTGTCTAACATGGTAGGTGCCAGGTACGTGTGGCTATAGTAGAACCTTCATAGCTGACCATCTCTCTACATTGACCACCTCCTTAAGTTGACCTAATTTTCATAGATTGGACATACCCCACATATATGTATCGGCACAGTAGGCCTAGGTCCTAATATTGACCAGTTTTTTACCATCCTGTGGGTGGTCAACTTATAGAGATTCCACTGTATTTAACTCAATTGCCAAAATTAAAAATACCTAAATACAAATTTAAAATTCACTTGCACCAGCCATATGTCAAGCACCCAGTATCACTTGGTTAGTGGCTATTATTTTTTTTTAACTGTGTAGATTACAGAACATCTCTATCCCTGCAGAAAGCTGTCTATGCTACGTATTGTACAAGAGGAAGTAAGTCTATAGTAGCGTTGCAGTTTCACATACCTTTGGGCAGAGCTATTTGGGAGACTGGATCATGCTGCAGAACTTAGAACTGACAATCTACAGCAGCATTCTGTAATGTTCTTCCAGTATCTTCTGCCTCTGTGGTTGACAGTGACCAGTATCAGAAGCAATGCCCACCATGGAGACTACTAGGAGTTCCTGCTCCTGCACGCATACTGCAGGCTTGGTGACCACAGGGCTCTGCTTTATACAGAGTAACAGCCTAGGCAGCAATGTTAGTAACAGGGACAGTGGGAATCCTAACTTTTTGAATGGTAAAGGGTGGCCAAACAAGATTGGAACATTTCTAGTTGAAGCTAGGTTGCAAAAGGCTGGGCATGGCTTAGATTCAACTATAATATTGGATATTCTTTTGAAGCTTTGACCTCTCCCACATTGTTACCAGACTGGTTTAGGTCTCATCGGAATAAACCGGAGAGGTGAAGATTATGAAGGTCTGCCCTGAGCCTGCGGCACCAACGACACAGGTGGCCCATAGCCACAGGTTGGCAGTGATTTAGAATGGCACTGGCAGGAAACATCTTGGCCAGCCACCATCTTCCCCTTCCTATTCTGGATGGGTAGTGAGACTCTCTCGTCTTCTCAGGTCACCAACATACATTATCAATATACATGTGTATGTTCCTTGCATGGATAGCATCGCTTTGCAGGGAGGAAGAGCTGAAAAAGACAAGCCTTTGCTTCTCTCTTACTTCGGCATCATCTTAGCAGTAATAGTTGCAAGAAGAAAATTTTTCTTCCTTAGCTTTTCACAGTGGTATTAGCCAAGCTCATATTTACTCCCCGTCCCCGATACTGGATTAATTCTTTCACATTTCAGCCACTCAGCTTTCTTTTTAAACCTGGTCTGTGCTGAACTTCTGTGCAGAGCTTACACATACAATTTTTCCACACTCTTTTTCTTTCCCTTAATTTCTTCTACACTTCGTAGGTATGCAACTTTTGTTTTTTGTAATTCACAAAGTCAAATTCTTTGGGGAATCTGTCATTACACTGACATTTGAGCACTGTGCCAAATAATGTAAAATTTCCTTCAGGCTGTTATAATTCATATCTTCCTCAGAGTTTCAACTTCGTGCCAGGTGCTCTGGTAAGTACAGGTATATAACAAAGGGCAAGATGAGCAGTGTCCCTGCTCTCATGAAGTTGCCGGGGAGAGACAAGTAATTAAGCTTTACTTACAAGGAGGGAAAAGGCATGTTTTGCTTTTGCATTTGTTTGATTTTATGACTCTTCAAATTTCGACAAATGAAAATACGATACTTAAACGGTTTATGTATCTGGAAACAAAGGTACAAACACAGTACTAGGAAGGTGGTGATAGATTTAAGAACAATTGTGCAAATCCCAATCTACTTCATAGGACAGTGACATAGTTTAAGGAAGCCGCTCCTGTACGACTTTGGAGGGCGGAGGAGCGCCGCTTGGGAAAGTCCAACAAAATCCCTCCGGGACTGGATGACACGCCCAAACGTGGCGTGGCTTTACGCACCCTCAGCCCTCCTCCCGCGTCCGCGTTGCCAGGGCGCAGGGCCTCGGCGCACCCGGTGTGGCTCCGCCCAGGGCGCGCGGCCCCGCCAGCGCCAAACTACAGTTCCCAGAAGGCTGTGCGAGCGCGGGAGGAAAGCGGCGGCGGCGGCGGCGGCAGGAAAAGGGCGAGCGGAGGCGGCGGCTGGTGACCGTTCGGTGGTCTGTCAGTCAGCCTCCGGGTCCCCGGAAGCAGGACGCGAAGCCAAGCTGCCACCGCAGCCCCTGTCGCTCCTCATCCCCTGCAGTCCCGGCTGGCCGAGGCTGGCCTGCCCTTTCGCCCGCTGGACGGGCCCGGGCGGGATGTAGGGCGCTGGGCGCTGAGGCCGCGGCGGCGGCGAGGGGAGCGCGGAGGGCGCCCCGAGGATGGAGAGAGCGATGGAGCAGCTCAACCGCCTGACGCGCTCGCTGCGCCGCGCGCGCACCGTGGAGTTGCCCGAGGGTGAGCGGGGCCGGGAGCTGGGGCGGCCGGGGGGATGGGGCTGAGGCCAAGTCTGGCGGAAAAACTAACCCAAAGCTGAGAATACGCCTGCTTTTACTTTCCTGGACTGGGAGGGGCGGACCCGGGCCCCTGACCCCCGCGCTGCTGGGAGTGTGACCCCCTGCGAGTCCTGCTGTCCGGAGAAGCGAGACCCAGGTCTTTCTCGGCTATCCATTGGGGGCGAAGGGACTGAAGTGTCGGCCCGGTGGCTGAGATCTGGATTCAGAAGAATTATAGTTGCGGACCATTATAAAGACGCTGCTTGATGAAGATACATGCTCCAAAGATTGTGTTTACTTTAAGCTGCAGAGTGAGGGTTAAGCTTCGCTTCGCTTCTCTTCTCTTCTCTTCTTTTTGTAGGGCGTTGCTTTGTTTTGACAGTAGATAAACAAGGTTGTCAGACATCAGACAGGTACTCATGAAGTAATGTGGGTGTAAACATACACGTACATTTTTCTTTAATGTGCATGACTGCCTTCATTCTTCATTTATTCGTCAGGCTTGTATTGAGTGGGCAAGATGGGAACTGGAGCGCATCCTCAAAAAGGAATAAGGCATGGTCTGTGCAGTTCAGGACTTTTAGTTTTGTGTGCTAGGGTTCCTTCAGGGCAGTCAAAATTCTAGTAATAAAAGAGGAGAGAAAATAAGCCGTTTTGTTTGCAACCTCATTAATTCAGACAGAAGTTTAGTGGTGATGGGAGATGGCAGCACTGTCTTTAAGAGACTTTTGACTACTGTTTATGTCGAGCGAGGGAGGTGTTAGGAAGGGGTTATGGCATGTGAATACCTTTATCTTAATTGTAGCAGTTTATCTTATTTCGTTTTTTCATAATTTTGAATTGTTGCTGGGGAGATTTGTAGGTCGGGGAAGGAGGCCCTGGGAGAGAGAGAGTCATGAAAGAAATGTGGGATTGGGTAGTTTGGGGATAATTTTCTTGAAAATATTTTCCCAAGTCTTGGTTTAGGTTTCAGAATAGGGAAGATTTGTGGTGACTGTTTCTAGAAAATAATTTTTTATTTGTTACTTTGCACTAAAATGTAACTGACTTAAAATAACCCCAATTTTAGTAACTATATTCCAACTTCAATTTTTTTCTTTATTTTGTTAACACCTTTCACCTTTGAATCCATTTTTGGCCTGGGCTGGGTTTGAACCCATTATGGGGCCTGTGTTCTACTACTTTGAGCCACAGGTGCCGCCCTGAATCCATTTCTTAAGTGCTGCTCTCACTTATTTTCCATAGTCAAACTCTTGGTTTAGGCCAGGCGTCATCAAACTATGGCCTACGGGCCACATGCAGCCCGACTAGGACATTTGTCCGGCCTGCTGGGTGTTCTTGCCGCCGCTGCCGGTTCTGCTTAGCGGCCGACTCATCGGGGGCAGCATTCTGGCCCTCCAGCAGTCTGAGGGACAGTGAACTGGCACCCTGTTTAAAAAGTTTGAGGACCCCTCACTGGTTTAGGCTGATGAGGAAGACTGCAAATACAGTTTTATTGACATTGCAATTTATATTGCTTAGTTTGAATATAGATATTTTTCCAACATAAATATGATTTAGAAGGTTTTGGTGATGTTACTTAGTTTTAAAAGTAATATATTTTCATTGTAGGAACTGGAAAATAAGGAAAAATAGGAAAAGAATGCTCTCATTCCATCACACAGTAATAAATAGTTTTAGCATTTTTATTTGTAAATAAAATATTAAATCTTATTTCTTTTTCTGTAACAAATTAAGATCATACTGCATATGTCTTTTATTTTGTGTTTAGGAAACATTCTCAGTTTTTTTATATCCTTGAATATGCTAAATGACCTGGCACTATTTCATAGGATGTATGTAACAAATGTTGAATCTAATTTTTGTTTTTGTAACTGATTTTATGAGGAACAGCTTTGTGCTTAAAAATTGGGGTTAATTCTTAGGAGAAGAAGAAGAAGATCTAATTATATCAACATTTTTTTAGGCTCTAGATGTTAGTTTCTGAACTTACTCCTTGGAAAGTTCCAGTAACAGGCTCGGAGCCTATAGCGCAACCGGCTAAGGTGCCACCCACATACACCTAAGGTGGCAGGTTCGAATCCCCATCCTGGGCCCACCAAACAACAATGATGGCTGCAACCAAAAAATAGCCGGGCGTGGTGGTGGGCGCCTGTGGTCCCAGCTACTTGGGAGGCGGAGGCAGGAGACTCGCTAGAGCCCAGGAGTTGGAGGTTGCTGTGAGCTGTAATGCCACAGCACTCTACCCAGGGGGACAGCTTGAGGCTCTGTCTCAAAAAAAAAAAAA
>CAUYTI010146925.1:0-41331 GCA_963575145.1 Galago senegalensis | reverse complement strand
GAGGCTAGGGTTCTCTTCTGCCCACAGACATGTCCTGCCAGCCTCAACACGTGGAGGACCTGCCCCTCTTTGGCGTACAAGCAGAGTATTCCACACATGTTCAACATACTCTGAATTTTGCATTTTCTGAGCCCTGAGAAATATAGTCAGTTCAGACCAAGGGCCGTCTTCATGCCAGGAAACACTATTGCTGCAGCACCTCAGTGACAATGACACCTGTCCACTTCAGCTGACCTGTGGCCCCATCATGGAACCTGTTGAAGTTCTGCCTGAACTTTCTCCCATAAGAACACACTTTATTATTTTCCCCTCAGCATTACACTTGGGGAAATATCCTCCCTTTCTTCTATTATAGGTGTAGAAAGGTCTTTCTGAGGCATTCCCAGAACTCTTGCAGAAAACCACACCTTTAATGATGCTCAGAAGCCCAATTGTGTTCTGCTCTTTCCATAATACTCCACCAGATACACTGTGTGAACAAGCACATTCATTTTGACTTCTTTGTCACCTATTATCTTTCTAGACCACCAACCCCATACAGGCAGCCATTTTGTCAGAGCTCAGATCAGGGCCTGGCACCTAATGGGTGGTCACCAAATGAATTTTTGTCTCCACTTAAAACCCCTCAACCCCAACCATACACTCATGGGCCCAGCTTGCTTGAAAAACTGCTATGGCTTCTAGGGCTGGCACAATTGCTTTTTCTCTTTCTAAAAGCATTTGACGCTATTCACTAAGGAAAGTACTTGTCTATCAGGTGTCAACAGCACAGGAAGAAAGATCATGAGAGAAGAAAGTAAATTTGATGCTCAGGTCTAGGACAAAATTCTGTATTTCATTCTAAAATGGGCTTTTCGGGGATATGTTAAAAATATTTTTAGAAATTGCAAAAGGCACTTTTCACAGAAAAATAGGGATTTCCAGTTGCTGTTGAACACTCAGAAGTCCAGGCAGTGAGCACAAGTGAGATACCATTTCTACCAAAAATAGAAAACTAAGTTGGGCATTGTGGAGGTCACCTGTGGTCCCTTGTTGCTCAGGAGGATGAGGCAGGGGCCAAATTGAAAGGAATTGTATCATTTGTCATATATACATTCTGTGTGGAGTTCAGTTAAGCCCAGGAGTGTAAGGTTGCTGTGAGCTATAATAACATCACTGTACTGCTTTCTCTGTGTCAGAGTGACACTCTGTGTCAATAAAAAAAGAAAAACTTCAGGCAGAACTAGACTAGCGCAAGGCTATCCTTGGCAGCTGGTCCAACCCCAGGTGCCCACCTGATATTTACCAGCCACAGATTTTTTAAACACCTCACTGGCCATGTCCTGCTCCTCAGGTCCACTGTCAGTGCTCAGCTATCCTTGTGCAGCATGCCCTCTGGTGCATGTTATTTAATCTGTGCCAACTTCATGAGTACAGTGCCCTCACGCTCATCTCTGTCAGGTTGTTCTGTGCTCATACAGAGGGTTCTTCTCTTTTTGCACACCTGCAGGGCAGGGGAGGCACACCTGCCCCACACATACCTGCTCAGCTGCACCCACCTGTTCACCCAAGGGATAGAGTAGGACATGGAGGCTGAGGGGAGACACACCCTGGGATGTTAAGTGGCAGAGATGGGTTGCAAACAGGCCAGTATGGCCCCAGATCCTGGGCTCCTCACACATCACAGAAACTGCTTTTCAAACATCCAGGATCTGCAGGGTCTCTCCTGCCACTGGAGGCATGAAGCATCACTCTCTCAGACTCTTGGTTGTTTTGTTGTTTTTTTTTTTTTCTTTTTTCTCTTTGTTTGTTTGTTTTTAAAGGAACACTTTCTGGTTCTCAATATAAAGCACACAAAGGGCTATAATTTCCCAAACAAGAAGTTAGCAAGAAGAGAAATTACCTCCTATGCTTCCTAAGCGGAATGTCCAGCTCCTCTGCTGCTGCTGCTTCTGACCGGGTGGGCATGGGAAGCTGGCCTCACCCATCTTGATCTCTACCTGATGCCACTCCTAAGCCTTCTCCTTCTCCAGCTGCCTCTGGGCAATCTAACAGAAGGTATGGATTTTTTCCTGCTCTAGCTGGAAGTAGTTCTGCTCCTCCTGCTCATGGTCTGGATGTGGCTGACATATTCCTCGACCTGGCGGGGTACAGCAGGTCAGAGGAGGCTCCAAGCACTGTTAGGATCATGAGGACCCAGAAATTCCAGGATGATAAAGAAGAAGGGATGACAGTTAAAAGATGAAAGGTGATGCTAGGAGAACTCCAGAAACAGAACATATAAAACAAGTGGCACAATTCCCTTCATCTTGGCCAATAATCGTAAGAGAGTTGTGCCCTTTCATTCATTCCTGGGAATATGTACTGAGGAAATTTCTCAAAGGAAATAAGATTTTTGCTTAAAAACATTAGCCACATCATTATTATTATGTATAACAGCAAGAAAACAAAACTACAGAAAATGAGCTCCAATAATTTAAAACCAGGAAATGACTGGAGCACAGTGGCTAACACCTAGAATTCTAGCACTCTGGGGGGCCAAAGCAGGAGGATAACTTCAGCTCAGGAGCTCAGCAACAACCTCAGGGAAAGTGACACCCCATCTCTCCTAAAATTATAGAAATTATCCAGGTATACCAGCAGGTGCCCAGAGTACCAGCTACTTGGAAGGCTGAGGCAGGAACATAAGTTTCAGCCCAGGAGTTTGAGGTTGTTGTGAGCTACGAAGACACCACTAACACTCTACCTAGGGCAACAGAGCAAGACTCTGTCTCAAAATGGAGAAGATAAAATATAAATAAATTGGAAAATATTTGAAAAATTGGAGCACATCAACTAGAGAGAATAATCTAGTGCATCAACTAAAAATATATTACATGGTCCCTAATTTGGATGTGAAAATGGTGTAGCATTATGTAAATATGCTCACAAAATAACACTAAATGAAAAAGAAAATTTACCTTTAAATGTATGTTAAATAAAAAATACACAAAGACAGTAGATTTCTACCACTCAAGAGATTTTGGCTGGTCTAGATGCAACTGCAAAACTATAAATAGGTTACCCAAAAAAAAAAAAAAAAAAAAAAAGATCCTACTTTCTTTGGGATCTCACTTCCCTTAAGAATCAGTTACCAGGTTGGGCGCAGGGACACATGTCTATAATCCAAGCATTCTGGGAGTCAGAGTCAGCTGGATTGCCTGAGCTCAATAGTTGGAGACCAGTGTGAGCAGGAGTGAGATGACATGTCTTAAAACAGCTGGCCATTGTGGCAGGTGCCTGTAGTCCCCCAGCAGTTCACGATGCTGAGGCAAGGGGATCACTTGAGCCCAAGAGTTTGAGGCTGCTGTGAGCTATGATGCCACAGGACTCTACCAAGTGTGGCAAAGTGAGACAGAAAAAGAAAAGAAAAGAAAAATAGAATCACTTATCACTGGGCACAGTGCCAGGTCATTTCCAGAAGGTTTTTGTTTGTTTTTTTGTTTGTTTTTTCTATTTCAGAAACAGGTTCTGTGCAAGGGAAGCACATTTCTCACTTTTGTAGGGTGAGGAGATACCTACCAACTAATCAAGAGCAGAAATGGGGCTCTGAGGTGAGGGTGCTGAGCAGGAGTCTGGGTCTCCATGAGGACGGTACAGCATCTCAGAAATTGACTAGTCCTTAGCAGAAGGACCAACGTCTTCTCATCCCATACCTTTGATACCGGAGAAGTGGAGCCCCAGTCAGCTCAGCAGAGTGGGGCTTGGGGGAACTGCCACTTCTGTCTTGGCAGCAGCAGCAGGCAAAGGAACTGGCAGGCTGGAGCAAGCAGGGGAGCTTCCCTCCCCCACCAGAGACTCCAGTAGAGAGGCACTAGAGGACCTGCTGGCTCTGCCTTGGCAGCAGCTGGCACAAAAACCCACAGGCTGGCGCCAAAGGGGGAGCTTTCCTCTCCCACTGGAGGCTCCAGTAACAAAAAAGACCAGGCCGATCAGGGGAAAACACTGGCAATTCCTCCAGTGCATCCCTGATTGGTCCATTTTCAATCCTGCTCCTGACTGGTCTATTTTATAGACCAATCAGCTAAGCTCTCAGCTCATTGGACAACTTCCCCTATATAAACCCCTGAGCAGAGAGCCTAGGGGCAGATCATCACAGATTGTCAAGGAAGATAGAGCAGAAGAACGAGATCGCAGACCGTTGAGGGAGAGCAGAAGAGGAAGAGCTGTTAACACTTATACACTGCTCTTCAAGGGAGTTTGGCTCTTTTTAAGAGCTGTGACACTTATATCCTGCCCTGCAAGGAGGTTTGGCTCTTTGTAAGAGCTGTAATAATACCCCTGTAAATAAAACCTAACTTACTGTCCATCCTGTGGTCCATCGATTCATTCATCGAATCGTTGAGACCAAGAGCCTGGAAAATCAAAGTCAAAAATCTGGTATCACCTTCACTGTCATTCAAATGGTCCAAACCAGAGTTCCTACCAGCTGTTTGTTCACATGGTGTTAGATTTTGCCATCATTCAATGTTTAACATATTATAAATGTACAGATTTTTAGGTCCTCTTGAAAAATCAGAAAACAGTGTACAGTGCCTCCAGGGGTGACCATCAGTGAAATGACTACAGGGAGTGGTCCTGTGCAGTAGAGCACAAGACTCCAGGTGACCTCCACCCTACCTTCCTGCTTGTACCCTGAAGCCTTCTGAGTCAGTGCCTGAAAGGTAGGCGCTGTTGTCGGTGGGCAATAGTGAGGCCCACCCTTTACATTGCATGTGTATTATGAACCACTGCCAATGCCAATTTCTGTCCTCACAGATAGGGGAACTGAACAGAGAGCCAATTGAAAGTGCAGGGCAGTACCATGTTCCAACTATTTTCCACCCAGGAGCTCCAATGATCTCTCCACAACGCAGCCCAAATCCCAACACCCCTCTTTATTGACCATAGCTTAAACTGCCAATGATTCTCCTGCATGTAAAAGAAAGCCACTCTTTACCACTGTTCAAAGGCCTGTGCCATCTCCAACTTCACCTCATATGGCTCTTTTAGCCTCTGCTAGGGGTAGAATATAAATGTCTTAGCACAATGGCTAAGAAAAAGTCATGAAGGCTATGTTAACAAGTTTGATGAAAATATTTCAAACTGTTTCTAAAACCAGCACATTGTACCCCATCATTGCATTAATGAGGGGGAAATTAAAACTTACATAGCTAAGTTTTAATAAAAAAGGAGAGAGAGAGAGAGAGAAAACAACTTTCAAAAGAAAGTAAGGGCTAGTAACACTAACACACAAGCTGATATGGAGTCCTCAGGTCCTCTGTCAAATACTCAAGGGATAGTCATCCTTCAAGGTATAGGTGAGAGGGTGTACCATGCATACCACATGCTGTGGTTTTCAGGAATTGTTTTTTTAAATTGAAATTATATAATTATGTTCTCTAGCCCTTATTTACATCAAAATGAACAAGTAAGGCTGGGCCCTGAGCTCACGCTTATAATCTTAGCACTCTGGGAAGCAAAGGTACATGTTCAGCTGGCACTCATAAATTCCAGACCAACCTGAGCAAGAGCAGGAACTTGTCTCTAAAAATAACTAGGCATTGAGGATGGAGCCTGTAGTCCCAGGTACTTGGAGCGCTGACAAAAGAGGATCACTTGAGTCCAGGAGTTGGAGGTTGCTGTGAGTTATGACACCATGGCACCTACCCAGGGAAACAAAATTATAATCTGTCTTAAATTAAAAAGAAAAAGGAATAAGTGGCTTAAAATTATCCCTGCAAATGATAAAGACAAAATAACCATAGGCAACAAGAAAACAGTAGTCTTGATATTGTTACATGTAGAAATTCTGTCAAAAACAACGAATGATTAATCAGATTGAGATGTGATACTACATCACTCATGTCCCCTTTCTGTTTTCTTCTTAAAAACTTTCTGTTTCCTATAATGTTTGACAATAAATAAAATAAAGGAAAATGCTATATACATATGTACTATCATAAGAACTCTATAAATATCCCATGTATTAAAGGGTAAGCCTGAAAAAAAGAATACGGAAAATAAAAGTAGCTTTTACATCAGAAAACCATTTACTTACAAATTCTTCCACCATTCTTCCAAATGGTTCCTTAATGTGGCTATGTTGCCTTTTAAAAATATGTAATGCATTTGAAAACTCTGGAACTATTGGGCACTATGGAGGATGGAAGTAGGGTGATTCTCTGGTTTGGTCAGACTGGTGGCCCACACTGCGGGGAGATGGGACAAACAGTGCAGTGGTGAGAGGCTCACAAAGACACCTGGGAGCAGCACCCACACCTCCTGGGACTGGGCACCAACCTGCCCTCCTTACCTGCTCCTTGCCCATGTCCTCTGGAGTGAGCCTAGCAACACTGGGGGTATCCTAGGTTTTGCCTTTCTTCCCCTATGTTTTGGAAGAGAGATGATTCAACAGATGATTGCATAAGAGATGATGCCAATGGCTTCCACTTCTTAGGTGGCTCTGATTTACTCCTCGGGTGTTTGGAAAAGGAATACTTGTTGAGAATCTCTATCCCTACTGCTCACTGTCTCATGCCACCAACAGGAACACTCACCTGAGGCACATCACCCTAACCCTTAATGACACATAGCCATGAGAAGCCCAGACAGGAAATCCTCCTTTTCAAAAGAGAATATTTTTCCTTCTAAAAAGAAGGGGGGGAACTCACCCCAAACCCACTCATGCCTTCGGATATGGCCGAGACCTCTTCAGTGTGGATACAGAATTTACTAGGGCACACTGTTGTGCTCGAAATCCCCCCCAAACAGTTTCCAGCAAACAGTCTGAGACACACTCCGATGTAAAAAGGAAAAGGTGAGCTTTATTGGCAAGCCCCGGCCTGGACTCTCTCCTGGTAAACACCAAGGTGGAGAGAGAGCCAGGAACCCAGGGCGTTGGAAACTTTTGTGGGGTACAGAAAGCAAGAAGGGTGGAGTACATTTTTGACTGGGGGTCGGCGCATGGGGAAGTGTGGGTGAGTGGTGGTCAGGGTTTGGGGAAGTACGGGGAGGCTCAGGATTGGCACAGGTTGAGGGGTGGGGGATTTTCCTAGTCCTAACTGAGGGAGGGGGCTTGAGGTAGTATGAAGCAAGAGGGTGGGGTGCACTTCTGATTGGCTGGCTGGGAGGTTTGATTTCGGGGAAAAGCCTGGGTTTGGGGGAATGGGGAACTTAGTATCTAAGATGGTGGCCGGGACTTAAAATGGCGTTGGTCAGGTTCTCTCACTGACACCCTAATCTTGGACTTTCCAGCCTCCAGAACTATGAAAAATAAATATCTGCTGCTTAAGCCCCCCAGTCTATGGGACTCTGTATAGCAGCCTACAGCTACCTGGGACAGCTGTAAGTGGAGTGACATTTGCTCTTTGACCTGAATGTTTCCAGCTTAAACTCCACCAACTCAAGCTCAGGACTTTGCCTCCTGCTGAATTGGTGCTCTAACACTCTGAGAGAGCCTTGCCACTGAAGGCACTGTGTCCACCCCTCCCCACCTTGCCTGGGGGTCCTCAGCCACTTCAGGGGACTTTTGTAGGCTTGCCCCTATCCTGATATGCCACACACCCAAAGTGGCTCCCCTTTTTCTTGCACAAGAATGCTGACCAGTTTGGGGAGGGAGAGAGAACTTTGAAAGCAGCAACTAGCTTTTGTTCCCAAATCTCTATGTATGGTGGGGGTGGGAAGCAGGTGCCCAGTGGGGTTTAAATAGCAGTCACCATACAGAGCTCAGACCTCTACCCTGCTCTGTCCTCTGCCCTTGCTGCTGAATTTGACACCACACACCTGATGACCCTTCCCTTAGGATCAGTTCTCTGCAAAGGGATGGACAGTTCCCCATTACAGTTGGCTGGGAATCCCTCCCATGTTGATCTATGAAGATCTGACAATTAAGTTCATGAACTCGTCCTAGAAAAATTGCTACATTGCTGAATAGCACTAGGTCACCTGTAAAGTACTCTCTTTGGGAAGCTGTGCACTGACAGCAGTACCTAGTCCACCCTTCAAAGCAATTTTAGAACTCATTTCGGAATGACCATCAGGTCTGGTGATTAAGTTCGCGAACTTGTCCTAGAAAAAGTGCTTTGAAGGGTGGACTAGGTGCTGGCATCGGTGCACAGCTTCCCAAGGGGAGGACTTCAAAGGCGACCCAGTAACATTCAGCAATGAGGTGTGCAGCATTTTGTCTAGGATGAGCTATGAGCTAGTAACCTTAATTGTCAGACCTCATGTATCCAAACTCCAGGGGTAGTCACTTTTGAGTGATTTTACCAGGAGGCCCCTAACTAAACAGTTCTAGAATTATCCACAGGGAAGGGCTCAGGGACAGCCACCTGACTGGAAAGAAGCAGATGGGGACAAACCTTGAGGTTGTCCTCATAGAGCAAGCACATGGGTTTTATTTAGATCGAACATTAGAGATCAATAAAAATACAATGTTTCTTAAAGATGCCTTGATTCACGCTTTACAAAAGGTGGGGCAAACATGAATTGATCACATCAAATCATAACAGCTGTTCTTTTTATTGGGGCAAGGGATCTTTCAGAGGTCCAATGAGAACTTTAGGGGTATGATAAGGACATCCCCCACCAGGTCCACTGTAGTACACGGAATAATCACACAAGCTTGTGAGCCTCTCCTATTGGGGAAGGAAGAATAGAGGAATCCTGAGATAGGACACTTGAGCAGGTAGGCTGGGAGAGCCAAGATTTAACCAGAAAGCCACTGTGATCCCAACTCAGCCTCCACACGGAGGTTGAAGAGATTGTGCTGCGGCACAGGGATATTTTAGTAGATGGTGCAGAAAGTTATCAACACCAAAAAGAAGTCACTTACGTCTAACCCTAATAAAATGGAGCCAAGAGGCCATGAGAGAGAGGCGCTCACATGTTAAGCCTATACCAAAAATACACAAAGAATGTTCTCCAAACTGCTGGTTCCTACATGAGGGATGAACTAGTGACTCCATGAGTCACACAAGGACAGCTCGCAGCATGAGGCCAGCTGGCCACCTGCACAAGAACACTTGCCTGCCGCTGTGTCTCCACTAATGAACTGAAATCAACTCCTACCACGAGCCCCTTTATTTCAAAACAACTTACACGTGCTGCTCTCTTTTGTCTTTAAGAGCTTCCCCTCGGCTTGGTGCCTGTGGCTCAAGCAGCTAAGGCACCAGCCACATACACCAGAGCTGGTGGGTTCAAATCCAGCCTGGACCCGCCAAACAACAATGACAACTACAACCAAAAATATAGCCAGGCGTTGTGGCAGGCACCTGTAGTCCCAGCTACTTGGGAAGCTGAGGCAAGAGAATTGCTTAAGCCCAGGAGTTGGAGGTTGCTGTGAGCTGTGATGCCATGACACTCTACCCAGGATGACAGCTTGAGGCTCTGTCTCAAATAAATAAATAAATTAATTAAATAAAATCTTCCCCTTGCCCCAACCTCGTATGATATGTCTATGGTCCTCTATAACATGCATATTCTGAATTGCAATGTGCTCCTAATTCCTGAATAAACTCTTTTTCAGAAAGCCTGCCTCTGTTTTTGGTTGTTTTAAGTTGACATAATCTGGTGTTACAGAAGTGGGATCCATCTAGAGGGCAAGCCTTTTCCCAGACTGGTGACCCCTGGAAGCACACGTGGTACCCACTTGAGCCCACAGTGCTCTCTGCTTACAAAAATCATCTTTCTGCCAGTGGTGAGTCCTCTCTTGTATTTCAGGTCCTTCATTTTAGTTGAGCTTTGACTTTATTCTGGAGCTTGTTTTATAGACAGAAAGGATATCGTCCCTCTGGTGAGTACTCTTCTGCTTTCGTTTTTTGCAGGGAACTTTGCACCCTTGCTGGTGAGTACTCTTTTGGTGTTAGTTGGTTGTGCACAGAATTTAAATCAGCATCATGTAGACTTTTCAAACACTATGGTTCCCCCTCAGGTATCTTTAAACCATGGGCAATTTACACCAAAATAATTTAGAGTTCCATTGGCCATATGGAGATCGCTTGATCTCTCCAAGCTTATTTTTCTCTTAGAACTAAAAATTAGAAGACTGCGGCTGCAGGGTTTAGCAGTTTAAATGGGACTCATGTTTCAGCTGGTATCTTGAGGTTTCAAAATCCATTCAGCCCCCAAAGTTGACTCACTTCAAGATACTACAAGCCTCTGAAAGCCAGCTGAGACTGTCCTTTCTCGAGCCTTCCCCTCCCCCTCCTACAATTCCTCTTCCTCTTTATCCTTCTCTAGCTGAACTCCCTTGTTTTCCCAAAATCCTTAGCTACTAACACAACTCTTCTCTGCACAGCCACCAACGTAATTTTTAATACGTGAAACTTCTAAGGAAGTTCCAGAGGGTAGAAATGAAGAGGTTAAATATGCTGTTCTGGCATATCAACTATTTAAGCAGAACGTAAAGACACATTAAAAAAAACAGTAGGTGTAAAATGACCACTTTGACCTTCACAGTGTGCCTTAAAAAAAGATAAAACTTTCATGTGATGAACGACCTCCCTGCACCAGACAGAACAGCGACAGCCTTATCTCTAAGGATGAAAAGTTAAACCAAGAAACTACTGTACAGGTCTTGTTGGAATAACTCTTATCTTTTAAGCCTCCTCCCATAATTTAGTCATATTTTCACAATTTTCTATTCTTTGTCCAACCCACTATGTTATTATACTAACTGGCTCTAACTGTTGTGCTGGGGTCATCTCATTATGAGGAGTCCAATGCCACATAAAACTTGTATTGTGCTTTTTTTCCTGTTAATCTATCAATATTAATTTAATTCTCAGGCCCAGCTGGCACCCTAAGAGGACAAAAGTGGAATTTTTTTGCCCCTATAATTTCTGGCAATGAGCACAGGACCCTAAGAGTCTGGGATACCCCACTCACAGGGAGGCACCTGTGGCTCGAAAGGGTGTGGCGCCAGCCCCATATGCCAGAGGTGGCAGGTTCAAACCCAGCCCAGGCCAAAAACTGAAAAAAAAAAAAAAAAAGGATACCCTACTCCCTCCAGAACCTATGGATGAGATTCTGAGAGATCTGACAAGGGCCAGCAAAAGGCAGGAATTCTTTTCAAAGTCAGAACTCTAGAAGCGGCATAATACCTGGTTGCGAAAAGAAAATAATTTTTTTTCCCTTGTCCCTTCTTTTCTAAATTTGAATTGGCAGAAGAGAGCTTTTGTTAAGAACTAGTTCTCTGAATTGTGACTCCTGGTCAATTTGTTCTGGGTCCTCCCAGGAATACCTCTGGTTTTTCTTGTCTCCGTCTTTTGCATAATGAGAAAAAAATCACAGTAAGATTCTCTTTTCACTTTGTTTTCTGTCTGCAGAGCTCTGTGACCGGTGAGGATGGTCTCTCTTATCTCTCCCAGCTAGGGGGAATGCAAATTGTCTGGCGGGCGTCAGGTGGGTAGCCAGTTGGCTAGGAATCGGAAACACAAGGCTTCTCTGCCCAATTGACCGACCATCCCAGCTCTCAGGGAGTTTGTCTCACACAATCTTTGTTACCTTGTTAACAATGAGGGTCTTTCATTTGCCAGGCTATCTTTAGGAGAAATTTTGATTCTCCAGGGATACTCCATACTCCACCTTTGGCACCCTCTTTGGGGATGCCTCTTGCATCCGTAGTTAAACTGTAAAAGGCTTATTGGTTTTGAGTCACAACTGAAGTAGGTATAACTCTGGAGATTTGAATTTTTATATATAAGTGGGTTTTTTGTTGTTGTTGTTTTTGCCTTAAAAGAAAGAAAATAAGCACTTCTGTGAATTAAGCATTTCACTGGTTGCACTGGCTCACGCCTGTAATCCTAATACTCTGGGAGGCCCAGTCAGGTGGATTGCTTAAGTTCAGGAGTTTGAGATCAGTTTGAGCAAGAATGAGACCCTATCTCTACTAAAAATAGAAAAAATTAGCTGGTTGTTGTGGCGTGTGCCTATAGTTTCAGCTACTCAGGAGGCTGAGACAAGAGGATTGCTGGAACCCAGGAGTTTGAGGTTGCTGTGAACTATGACATCATGGCACTCAACCCAGGGTGGCATAGGGAGACTGTCTCAAAATAAAAAAAAAGAATTAAGCATTTTCTTAAGAAAAAAAATGCAAATCAACCTAAATGTTTTCCAAGTTCTGGTGATCTGGTATAGTTTTCAGCAAATAAAGAAGCTATTTTAAGTTTGTTGGTTTAATTAAAACATGCATATGTTGAGAGTTGTCATCATTAAATATAATATAGACATACAACTTCTTTTACCTCAATTTATTAAGCAAAAACTTGTGTATGCTTAAGAGGGTAAAATTATACATTCAACCTAAGAACAAAACATACAATAAAAATAGGTTGTTTGGTGTGTGTCAACTATGACAATAAAAAAGATTGCTAAAAAACTTATATGCTAAAGCCATGTGTTTTAAGTTTAAATTCTTTGTTTCTGTGATTTTTTTTGGCTACTGAACGGATATACTAAGAAGAGAAATAATTTAAGATAGTGAGTAACTTTGTTTAATATCTAATGATGTTTTCATGAACAATTCAAATATGATTTTTAAAACAAGCAAATTAGTAAATGTAAATATAAGTGGGATAAAATGTTGTAAACAAACTTTTCAATAATGCTTATGTTTTATAAGATGTAGCCACACAAAAATAGTTTTAAAAATGTTTTTGGTTAATTAAATCCTTAAAATGATACCAAATTAAATTAAAGGAAAAATATTTGTTGAATAAACCATTTCTAAATAAGGTATAATGCTGAAACATTAATTGCTGAACATAAGTTTAAGCATATATGCCTTTGGCTTCTTATTGCAGAGAAACAAAAGGTATTTGGGTTTGTTCATAGACATGTCCTATGCTACCTTGAAAAACTGTGCTATGAAGAAGCATATATGTCTTAAAAACATATAACATAAAATAGCATATACCCAAATTTGTAAAAGGCAGTTTATGATTGCTTACTTTCTAGTTTTCTAGTTTTTACTAGAAATTAAAATTGTAATTAACATATGTTATTTTGTTGTTTTATCTTTTGAGACAGGCTTTCACTTTTTTTGCCCCCTGTAGAGCATCACACTTCACAGCAACCTCAAAAACTTGGACTCAAGCCATCCTCTTGCCTCAGCCTCCCAAGTAGCTGGGATTCAGGTGCCTGCCACAATGCCTGGCTATTTTCTTTTTAGAGATGGGGGTCTCACTCTGGCTCAGGCTGGTCTCGAACTTCTGAGCTCAAGCACTCCACCCACCTTGGCCACCCTCATGATGTATGTAACTTTGTATACAAAGTGTACAAACAAGTAAGATAGGTTTTTGATGAGAAAAGTTATAAGGAAGACGTGAGGATGTGTTTTTATTTGTTGATTAAAAAGTAATTTTGCCTAGTCGGAAGTTATTTAAAAGTTGTTTCAAATGAATAAATAAAGAAAAAGGTGGTACAGATAAAACTAAGTGAATAAGAATGTCATAAAAGGTATAAGAAGGAATATGTGTGATCCAGCTGACTAAAATTAGGAAATTTTGTTTTTCTAAAACTTGAGCTTTAATATCAAAGTACACTAATGCCTAAACATGTTAAAAACTTGAATTTGATCCTGTTAATACAACACAGTTTTCTTGGAGTATGAGTCTGCTATTAATTCTAAAAAATTATGGCCAGGTGCGGGGTCTCATGCCTGAGGCCCAGAAGGGTGGACTGCTTAAGCTCAGGAGTTGGAGATCAGCTTCAGCAAGAGCGAGACCCTGTTTCTACTAAAAATAGAGAAACTAGCCGGGTATTTTGGTAGGTGCCTACAGTCCCAGCTACTTGGGAGGCTGAGGCAAGAGGAGTTCTTTTTTTTCCAAGAGACAGAGTCTCACTTTGTCTCCCTCAATAGAGTGCTGTGGCATCACAGATCACAGCAACCTTCAGCTCTTGGGCTTAGGGGATTCTCTTGCCTCAGCCTTCCAAGTAGCTAGGCACTTGCCACAACACCCAGCTATTTTTTGTTGTTGTTGCAGTTTGGCCAGGGCCGGGTTCAAACTCACCACCCTTGGTATATGGGGCCAGTGCCCCACTCACTGAGCCACAGGCTCTGCCCAGCAAGAGGAGTTCTTGAGCCCAAGAGTTTGAGATTGCTGTGAACTACAATGATGCCATGATACTCAAACTTAGGTGATGGAATGAGACTTTGGCTCATAAATAAATAAATAAATGTAAAATGTTTTTCTTTACCTATTAGATAACTGGCCTACAAAATAGAGATTTGGTCTTTTATCAAAATCTCTTCTGCACTATCTTTTATTGGGTCACTTTGATTACTTCAGAAAATGAGTCTCCTCAATCCTAAAAGAGTTAAGTTTTTCCTGCCAACTATGAAACATTCTATATTTGCCGTATGAAGTCTTTTAATTATCCTTCTGGTTAAAGGAATGACTACTGCTTAAGAGTGACATGTGATCCTATTTTGATTAAGTATTTTAAATCTTTTGACAAACTTCCCAAAATAAAATTCAAAATTAAGCCTTTTTGACCTTGACTTAACCTTGTGATTTTCCAGCTGGGCCCCTGGAAAACACAAAGGATGTGTCCCTAACCTTGTAAGAGATAATAAACTAATTAGGTTATTTGATATGTTAAACTGTATGGAAAACATTGTCGAATAATAAATGACATGAAGCCTTCTTTAAGTTATATTTACAAATATGTTATTGATATAAGTCTTCCAAAAATTATACAGAAAATTCCTAGAAATCTGATATGTCTTGGTATAATCATGATATATGTTACAGAAATAATCAAATATCCTGTCAATTGCTGGTTAGAACAAACTCTCCCCAGACTTTTAACCACGGCCTTTCTAACCATTTGTCATCCACAGGGAGTTATTGTTTTGATTCTTCTCTAAAAGCATTTGCAATCAACTACAGTCCACAATTGCTTTTTCTTCAGGAGGTTCCTGAGAAGAATGGCAAGAACTCTAACAACTACAGATTTTTAGTAACTGTAAGACAAAACCTTAGAGCTGGGGAAAAGTGTCCAAAAGTCTTATTAATAAACTAGATTTGCGAAACTGCTAACCAAATTTAAATAAAACAAGGATTAATTACATTAGACTGAATGAGCCAATGAAAAATTATGGGTTCTTACAATTTTTTATTTGAAATGTTGCCAGTTCTTTAAATGTGTTGTTTTCTATATTTAAGGAAATGTTTTGCTTTTATGCCATCTATAGTTTACAGACATTTGATAAAGTGTACTTTTGTGAACAAAATTAAAACATTTGCTTTTTCTCCCTACCTGATCTCTCTAGAATTCTAAAACCAATCATAAGTATTCCTATTTTTGTGAAAATATAGCTCTTTATATAAGTCTAATAAGACTTTGCTCTCTTCATAATAGGATATAATTTTGACATTGGCGATATTGCCAAAGCTTTGACTTAAAATGTCATATTTGAAAAACATACATAACGTAATAAGTAGAGTAAGCAAAATTCTGAAGTTTTCCTTGGGTTGGCTTCCTAATCTTGAGGGGTTTTTACTGAGCTTAAAAAGAACCTATGTGGGCAATTGCTATTTTTGCTGCATTTATGTAAACAATCAGGCCAAGTTTAATGAGGCTAAACTTAATTTGCAAACAATTAGTCTTACTTTGATTATCTTTAGTACAAACGGGGTAACTGAAGAAAAAATGTTTCTAAACAAAAACTACATAGTATTCCTATTATTAGATTATAGAACTGTTATTGAGTTTTTATTATCTACCTATAGACTTGACTGGATCCCAATTTCTTCTAGTTTCGTCCAGTTATCTGGCTATAGCTCTCCAACTAATGCAAACTGCTCTGCTTCTGAAGCCCTGTCAGCCAAAGCTGGACAATTGGATGTAAAATTCAAGGGATGTATTTTCTCCCCTTGGTGTGTGGTTTGGCTGTGAGTTCACTCAAACCCCCAATGCTGGCCCAAGTATTTCAAAATAATAACTGACATCTGTGAAACTGACAAAATTAAACTTAACAATGAACTCCAGGCAGATTTAGCCTGGAGCCACTTCTTCTGAACCTCCTTGTTGTTCAAATGTGCCTAAAAAGGATTTGACATAAAATCCCGGCTAGTGCAATGTGGTTGGTCTGGTCCCTACACGGAAGGGCACACGTTCATGCCAGCACCAAGGAACAATCAAAACCTAACGACAGGATGATTGATTGACCAGCAGTGTTTTCAGAGTAAGGTCTGGATCAACAGGTGGAAATGTGAAAGTTATCAACACTAAAGTAAGTCACTTACATATATCTAACCCTAATAAAATGAAGCCAGGAAGTCATGAGGGGGGGCACTCACGTGTTATGCCTATGCTGAAAAACAGCACAGAAAATGGTTTCTAAACTATAGCTTGCTTCATGAGTTACACAAGGACAACTAGCCACTCGCACAAGAACACTTGTCTGACACTTGTCTCCACTAAAGAACTAACGTCAATCCTACAAAACGCCTCCATAACCAGTGATCTTTTTCTTCCAAAGAACTTACATGTACCTCTCTCTTTTGCCCCAACCTCCTCAGAAGCACCCACAGTTTGCTGTAGCAAGTGTATCTTAGATTGCAATAGCCTACCAATTCCCAAATAAAGTTATTCTTTGGAGTCTGTTGTTACTTTTGGATTGATAATGGAAATAAAGAGTCCCTAATACTAGAGCAAAGAAGAAAGAGGGTGTAGAAAACCCTTCTCTTAAATATTTAGAATGGAATCTTAATTTAGGCTCCTAGGGTGATGGTGCTGAGTCCCCATTAGTCCTGCAGATTAAATGGAAAGTTTTTAAAATTTGCTTGTCTAATTTCAATGCACTGAGATTGATTGATCAGATCCAGGGAGCCACAGAAACCCACGTCATCCTATACTTGTTATTTCATGACAATTTTCTGCACTTACTTAACAATTTACACGTGAGCACCTGAGCCTTTGCCATACTAACTCATGTCCAGGCACCCCACTCTTAAGCAATTTTCCTAGAAGGAATACAGCTCAGGTATCCAGATATCTGGCTTACTGGAGCACCAGGTCAGATGTGGACTCCCCAGAGATGCTTACCTTTCATATAAGCCAATCCAAAGTAGGTGAGTTCCCCAAGGTTGGCAAAGGACATCACAGCGTTGAAGACAGCCCCAGCTGTTGACTCCATGTCACATTTCACCTCCAGACACTGTCCATTCAGTAGGACCACACAGAGGTCCCTGAGAGCCAAATAGGATTTTCCTTTTTTTGTCTGAAAACAATAATACTATCAATTGTAACAGTAAGTTATTGCGCCTTTAGCATGTGCTAATCATTTTTCTACGCCCATTTCACACATTTAAAATGACAAATAATCATTAATAATTTATGATTAAGTATTGATTATCAATAATCAATAATGACAACTTATTGATTATTGATGTTAATATATTAATTATTGATTATTAATGATCAATAATGACAAATACTCACAAATAATTGACAAATAATCCTAAAAGGTAAGTATATTTAAGATTCCTGTTCCACAGATGAAAAACTAAGGCTCAGAGATGGTAAAGAACTTGACCAGGGTTGCAAAGTTAGTGACTGAACCAGAATTCAAATATGAGCTCTCTGCCAGGCTCTGAAGGAGCTAGGAAGGCTGGGAAGTAAGTCTTACCAATCGATGTCTTTCTCCTACAGAAATCTTGACTGGCTTCCTGGGCTTGTCAATGAATCACACACCCTTGGGAGTGTCCTCCAATGCCTGATATCCATCCTCCCAGGTCTTGGCATAACACCAGGTTAATGAAGTAATGAATTCTCCACCTTTTTTTTAGAACCTGGGTAGAGTGCCATGGCATCATCATAGCTCACAGCAACCTCAAACTCTTGGGCTCAGGAGATCCTCTTACCTCAGCCTCCTGAATACCTAGGACTACACCTGCGACCACACCCAGCTAGTTTTTTTCTACTTTTAGTAGAGACAGGGTCTTGCTCTTGCTCAGGCTGGTCTCCAACTCCTGAGCTCAGATAATCTGCCTGCCTAGGCCTCCAAGAATGTTAAGATTACCTGCTGTCCAGCACAGGTCAATGAATTCTAAACTTCAGAGAGAATTTGGTCAGATACTGATCCAATGAAGATACAGGGCTAAGCAAGGAGATTACTTTGAATCTAGAAATTGGTCAGCAAAGCCAAAGACATGCACCAGCGTCTACCTTCTGCCTGTTCAGCCTCTTCAGATCACTACTGGGTTCATCTCTCACCACAACCCCACTCTGACACCATGGCCTCAGCTCAGCCTCCCAGACAGTTCATCCTGCAGCTGCATAGGCTGTGGTGCCCGTGATTGCACACACTGAACCCACTGTCCTAATGCTTTTCTTCCCCACATGTCCCCTGGGCCTTCTGGGTCAGGCTCAGGACCCTTTTTATCTGTGGGTGTCCCTGTGCACTGAGTATCCCCTGTGTCTCAAAGCCCAAACTAGGGCTTGGCCTACACCTTCCTGGGAAGTCCTTCTCAGAGGACAGTCATAGACAGAGACTGGTGTATGTGGCTTTAATGCCATTGAGACCATGCCTGCAGCCACACCCTGACCCTCCTCAAACCAAGGACATCCCCTACACTCTAAGGGCCAAAGAAGATCTGAGGACCTTGTGGAAAGGGGGCTCTGGTGTGACATCAGGCAGTGGGATCACACAGACGGGCTCTGTGCCACCCTGGTTTCTAACCAAGGTACACCAGGATCACCTGAGCGGTGGTTTCCTCTCTGGCACAAGCCCAGGAAAACAGTATTTTTAAAAGCTTCCCAAGGAGATTCTGCAGGGCCCAGGAAGGCTGGGAGGCTGGTCTGGCTGATGTTTTTCCTCATGGGCTATGCTTCCTGAGGGGGGAGCCAAGGGCCCTCATCAATAAATCACATGCCCCTGACAGGCCTGCACTTGGATCTAATGCTCTGAAGCTGCCTTCTTGAAACTCTTAATAATCGTGTCTTTGAATGTGTGTTTTCTAAGCCAAGTCCCACAGGTCAATGGAACATGCACACAGTGCTTTGGTTCCCAGCAGGCCTGCCTCCCACCTCCCTGGGATAGGTTCTGGCTGCCAACTCTTCTGATCCCTGCATTCTCAGGCCTGGCCCTGCCAGTCTCTCCTCCTACCCGTCCCCATGCTGCCCTCTTACAGGGAAAGACTCACATTTCCCCCTAGTGACACCCCTCCTTGAGGACTGATACAGGAAGGTCCCAGGCAGGTCCACAAGCCCCAAAATATCTCAGAGTGGCCGTGGCAGTGTGCAGCAGCACCAAAGTTCTCAGGGGCAATTCGGCAGGGACAGGCCTCTCACCCACCCCCAATGCAGGTAGGCAGGTACTCAGCACTTCTTCACACAGAGGCTGTAACCCCGTTAGAGGCCTGCCAGCTTGGGTAGCAGAGCCATGTGGGAAGGAAGCTGCTTATCCTGTGAATGTCCTTGTGCCCAAAGGACAGTGACTTTAATAGGAAATAAAATAATATCATCAAGAAAAAGAGAGAGTCCTAGCACTCTGGGAGGCCAAGGTGGGTGGATCACCCAAGCTCACAAGTTCAAGACCAGCCTGAGCCAAAGCAAGACCCCGTCTCTAAGAAAATAAATAGCTGGGCATTGTGTTGGGCACCTGTAGTCCCAGCTACTTGGAAGGCTGAGGCAAGAGAATCACTTGAGCCCAAGAGTTTAAGGGTGCTGTGAGCTGTGGTACCATGGCACTCTACCTATATGCCAAGTGACAACCATGCTATGAGCAGGGGAAATCTGTTTTATCTTCAACACTCACAAGGAAGCAGAAGGAAAGGGAATTGTACCAAGAACTCCACTCATAGAGAGAGAAAAGGAGCTGCATAGATGCAGGACATCAGGGACAAGAAACAAGTGGCTAAGGCAATGGCGGCAGATATTCCAGCCCAACCAGACAGGCTGGGATAGAGCAACACGGGACATCCCAGGTAAGGAGCCTTTCCTTCCCCAGGAGGAGGACAAAGATCCAGTCTTCTTCTTCACCTTCACACTCCTCTGGTATCTCCATAGACACTGGGGCTTAAGAGCACCTCTGAGGACTATAAATGGGCTGCTAGACCTGGTGTCTAGGTCAAGATGCTCACATTGGACAAAAATAGGCCAACAGCAGAGCCTTGGCACCCTAAGCAGGAACCCAAATGTTCCATCATAGCAGGTCTGGTGGAACAAGTGTGCAGTCACCTAAGCCATGTGACCTCAGTGGGGGGAGGTTGTCAGGAAGGGGTCCCCGGGGGAATTGTCCTTTCTTCCCTATAGCAGAAGATTGAAGGGTACAACACAGGTGGGACTGGCCTGAGGAGCCAATGGCCCTCTGACCTACAAGTCCCACACTGGAGGAGCTCCCAGCGTGAGGCACCCTGACACCTCCAACCTTCACACGCCAGCCTCCTTAGGTTCAGCCATGCTTTCCAGAACTTAATCCTTGCATTGCTGGGGTATAATTATCACCCCATTTCATGCTTTTTCTTTTGGGGCAGGTGGACCAGACACATGGCAGGTGCATGATCAGTGTTACTGCAAGTGGTGACCACATAGGAGTCAGAGACTTCCATTCAGTGAGGCATCTTGCTCACACTGAGCAGTTTGCTCAAACACCACCAGGGCTCAGGGGTCAAAGTGATGTTAGCACACTGCAATGGAAGTCTCCTTGGCAGAAGGGTGGATAGAAGCAGTACGGAATTTTGTTGAAGTGAGGCAGAGGAGGGCTCCCTAGGTGCCTTTCTATGAGGCAAGAACAAGCAGCGGGTGATGCAGAGAGCAGAGGGGCACAGAGTCAGCCCTCCCCTCAGCCTCCGGGAAGTGCTGAGTAGAGGCCCAGAGGGTTGATGAGGCAGGTGCTTCAGGCTCTGGGAATGGGGGCAACAGGAAGGACACGCATCCAAGCCCTGCTAGGCCCTGAACAATAGGGATGCGGGACTGAACGTGGGCAGCTGGGTCTCAGGGAGCTCACAGGGGACACCAGGGCAGAGAGGGGATGTGGTCAGATGTCGGGGCAAGAAAGGGACAGCTCCTCAGCATTTGCCCTCCCTGCAAGAGCCCATGTGGCTCCTTGTCTGTCTTCATCCCCATCTCTGCCCACCCACACCCTTCATGGAGCTTCCTTCCCCCTTCCTCTTGCCTCCCTGCGGTGTCCTCCAATGTCTTCCCTTCCTCACCACCCCTTGGTTTAGCACGAATCACGACCTGACATTCTTTTATGTTTATGCACTATCTTTATCTTCCCTGCCAGAATGTAATCTCTATGTAGACAGGATTTTGTTTCATTCAGACACAGATCTAGGGTCTAGAATAGCATCTGGCACCCAGTAGATGTTTCACAAACATGCCCCAGCTGAATAAGGAAATGCAGGCTGAGCTGAGGCTGGGAGGCCAGTAGGACTCAGCTGGAGGTCACAGGGGCTGGCTGAAGGACCAGAGGCAAGAGTGGGAAGCAGCTGTGGCTTTGTTTGGAGTCTGGAGGGAACTGAGTATGTCCCAGGGCATCCCCTGCATGATATGCCAGCCAGAGTGCAGCCAGTCTCCCTGGCCTGGCCACCCTGAAGCTGGCTGGGTGCTTCCCTGGCCATCCTCCACCTCTGCCCACTCTAGCCCAGTCATTACCACCACTGATCCAGGCAAATGCAAAATCACCGGGGCCTCTCCAGCCAGCAGGACAAACTCAGGCCTGGAAAACTGGGAAAAATGCTCAGAGTTACTTACAGTAGAGAAGAGAAACAAGTCCCAGGCTTTGGGTCTGGGCTTACCTCCCACCCCCTACCAGCACATGTCCCCCAGAACCAGCAAGAAACAGGCCGCACTGGACTGACACCCCACTGAGCTGGGTATCCCAAAGCAGAAGCCTTATAGGGGGATATAAGGTATGGGAAACATCTGGTCTTAATCTAAATACAGGGATGTCCAGAGTGAATTATTATGTAAGTTTCATAAGTCACATAGCATTTCATGATCTTCTGTATGTGTCAAAAGTAAGAACATGTTATGCAGTATAAATATATACAGAATGCAATAAAAAGCTTCTTTAGAAGCAAAAACCGGCTCAGCACCTGTGGCTCAAGTGGCTAAGGCGTCAGCCACAAACAACTAAGGTGGTGGGTTTGAATCCAGCCCAGGGCTGCCAAAACAACAATGACGGCTGCAACCAAAAAATAGCCAAGCACTGTGGCGGGCGCCTATGGTCCCAGCTACTTGGGAGGCTGAGGCAGGAGACTCACTTGAGCCCAGGAGTTGGAGGTTGCTGTAAGCTGTGATGCCACAGCACACTATCCAAGGGGACAGCTTGAGGCTCTATCTCAAAAAAAAAAAAAAAAAAAGAAGCAAAAACCATTTTTCTAGCTCTGGATGTTGAATCAATGGCATATGGGTGGGCAGCTCCTGCTCTCAGTTTCACAATACTTCACCTGTGTCTTATACTCCTGACCCAGGAAATTCGGCAATCCCCAGCATTATTTAAACCCAGCCATCATCTTCTGGGGTACATATGCTCTACCCATTTTACAGGTGAAGAAATTAAGGCTCTACAAGATTGTGAACTAAAATACAATCTTAACTCTCATCAACTATCTGAATCCCCGCTTGGCCAAGAGGATTCCTAAAATTGAGTTGCTGGCCATGAGAAAGGAGATCTGACAGGGCTCATCATGCCCCCGGTCCTTCTTAGAGATGGCCTTTTAACTCAATAATAGGCCTAAGGCTATTCAAGACCTACCCGCATGTTCTCCATATACTACTTTGTCTCTAATTAATAGATCTTTTATCTTAAGCATTGCTTCCACTGACTCCAGGTCTTTTAGACAGAGCATAACATTCAGCCAATTTTAAACCCACCTATAACCTGTAAGCTCCCGCTTCCAGTTGTCCCACCTCTGGGTGCCAAACTAATGCATATTCTTCACATATTGATTTATGACCCACCTGTAATCCCTGTCTCCCTAAAACGTATAAAACCAAACTATAACCCCACCACTGAGTCCACTTGCTCAAGGCTTCTTGAGTGTGGCTCCAGGACATGGTCCTCCAATTTGACTCAGAATAAACCTCATCAAATTATTTTACAGACTCTGGCCTCTTTTCTGTTGCCAAGATCAAGAAGTTCATCCACATCTTCTCACCAGAAAAAGACAAGGTTGCATGGGGCATCTAAAGTGGGACTCTTGTCAGGAGGCCAAAATTCCAGCCCAGGAGTGACCTGTGTCCTGGGAGAGTCCCCACTAGAAGCGTCTTTAGTGAGTGATTATGTAGAAAAACCAAAAGAGGTGAGCAAGCACTTTAGGACCTCCTCCAGCCCCAGCTCATACAAGCCAGAGTGGCCTAGGAGAACAGCGTGCCAGGCAGAGTGTGGGAACTTGGGCCACACAGGAGGAGGGATGTCCTAAGGCTATTTGAGCTCAGCTTCTCATTAGTTGAGAGGATTTAACTTATTAGCTTAGACAGACACACGCCTTCTGGGGGCATCTAGGAACATCCAGTGTTCCCAAAGGGTCCCAGATGCTGAGACAGAAGGTCTGGGGGAGGCAGCCTCCTCAGTGAACACCCTGGAACACTGAACTTCTCCCAGTCACTGTGGACTCCTGTTATTAAAACTGTTTCTCAGCTCACAGCAATCTTGAGGAAGGGGTGCTTTATTCCAAACACCAGAAGCAGCAATGATAGCTGGAGCCAGGGCAGTTTCTGGGAGAGCCCTCTGACCTGAGGGTATGTCCTGGGACATTCCTTGATCTCACCCCCCCCGGCACAGACTCAGCAAGCTGACCCCTCAGCCAGCACATTCTACTAGAAGGAGGCATTGAGGGTACCAGAAGATACAGGCATGCTGGCAGGGGCACCCAACACCCCTTCTGTCAGCCTGGCATTCAAGGCTGGGCAAGTTGGCCCAGCTGCTACTCCCTGGCCTCAACTCAATACACTACCCCCAGCCCCATTACCCTCATTGTTAGAGGGGAGACTTCACCTCTGAGCTGTTCAGTGGACCTGGTTGGGTTCGCCCAGCAGAACTGGAGAGTTTGGCTGAATCAAAGGATTCAGCCAAAGGAGTCTAGCTGAATCAAACCCTTCCCCCTCTTCCTCCTCCCTCTCCCCCTCCTCCTCCTCCTTTCCTCCAAAGACAAAGAACACAAAGGCCCTCGTTAGCACCACCCCTGAAGTTAGTGCCAAGTTAGTGCCAAAGGACCCTACCACACCAAAGCCCTCTGGCAAGCTGTGAAATTTGCCCACCACCTATGGCCCCATATAAAAAAGTTCTCCAACTGTCCCCATGCAGAAGCTCTCTTAGCACTGCCCAGGTGGGTCATCGTCCCTTTCAATAAACTTGAACTTCTCTCCCTTCTTGTTTGGGTACAGCTGCTTACACCTTTCAAAAGGGAGAGCAGGAAACTGGGGGAGTGAAAAATGAGGCAGCTGGCAGTCCAATATAGCAGAAAAAGAAGTACAGATTTTATTTAAAGTGAAGCAGAGATAAGTATAGGCTTTTCCAGGAGAGTGGAAAAGGGTCCCCACCGTGAGAGGAGATGCCACACAAAGGCAGTCACTAATATAAGCACTTTCATCCCAATTCCTCCTACATTCATGTATAAGAATTCCCCTTGGTTCCCCTTAGGCCTTCAGGGATGCTGCCCTGGTTTCATTGGTTGTCACGTAAATCCAATTTTCTTTACTCTGTATCAATAAGTATTAGTGTTATTTGTGTTATTTTGCTAGTAAAGGTGTGCCAGCATCTGTAAGCCTCTTTGTTTTATAGGGGGTCATTCACTAACTAGAGGTCATAAGTCATGGGCTAGAAGTTGTATTTTACAGAAATAGTACATTATTGGTCAATTAGGTTCACACCTACCCCCAAACTCCTGGTTTTGCTTCAGGGTCCTTCCGGACTTTCTTGTCCAAAAGGCTATAATTCTCTCCTACCTCCCTGTAGCCCTTTTAACCTCCTTCCATCCCTAATCCCTCATTACTGATGTTAAAGGAAAAAGACTCAAGCTCTGTAAAATAATTTAGAGATGGTTTATCCTCAGCCAAATATGTGTGATTGACCAGGAGCACTTGGCCTTAAGAGGTCCTGAAAAAAGGTGCCCACAGTAGCTAGATGACAGTTTGTTTTTATACATTCATGGAGACAGGAATTGCCCTAAGACCATAAGTCAATATGCCAAGGGACTATACTGGTTTGGCCCCAAAAGGTGGGACTTTGGGGGTGGGGGAACAGTGGTTATAGACTTTAGGTGAGTTTAAAGATTTTTTGTTTTATAATTGGTCAAAGAAAGGAAGCTTTGTCTAAAGGCTTGGAATAAAAGTGTCTGTTAATCTGAGACAAACTACCAGATAGTCACATAAACTTTAGAGCTCTGTTGAGTTGATGTCTGTAGTGTGGTTTAAGCTTTGTCTTGCACAGTCTTAGGCCTGTCAATGACTTACAAAGGGTATCTGCAGGAAGAGAAGGGACAAGAGGGGCATGTCTGACCTCCCTTCTTACAGCCAGCAACTAGACTTTAGGGTATTTCCAGGGTTGTTAGGTAGGGATAAGGAGGGAGAGGAATAGATGGTACTAGGAGATGCTTTGTCCACAATAAAAGGAACAAAATTGCAAAAAGGGGCTTCCGGAAATGAATAGATGCCTTAAACAAGGGGTTTCCAAGGACCAAAGATATGTTTGGTCTATGATAGGGGGTCTCCAGGGACTAACCAATCAGAAAGAGGTAGAGAGGCAATTGACCAATAACGTACCGTTTCTGTAAAATACAACTTTTATATTAGAGTAGAATATGGCCAAGGCCACAAAAGGAGGTGTTTGGAGCATGCCTACAAGCAAGATGACAGTGTCCTCAAATGACCTACCCTCACTAACATAGTAAAAGTCATACCCACCAGTGCCATAACAGTTTACAAATACCAGCAAGTTACCCTACAATGTCAGGAAGATGGAAGGCTCCCAGTTCTGGGAACTTTCCCCCCTTTCCCAGAAAAATTCATGAATATTCTACCCCCAGCTTAACATATTATTAAGGATTAGAAGAAAAGGACAAGCCCTAATTGTAGGGGGCACAGTCCGCTGTTTACTGACTTTGAGAGTGCACTGTACTTTCTGTACTCTGTCTTTAAGCTCAACCTTCTCCACTCGTGGTCTCTCTCTCTCTCTGGAACATAGTATGCTTATGCTTTTAATAAGTCTTGCTATCTGGCTTGGTTATATCTGTCTGGTTTGCTCACTTAATCCACTGACTTGTGCCAGTACCCATTCTTCAGCATTGGGAACCAAGAACCAGAAAACACGAACCTGACATCTGGTCCCCACACCTGACGGGGTTCCCTCGGCCAAGAGCAGGTCCATTCACTCAGCAGGGGGTGCTTAAGATTTTATTTTAGTTCCCACCAACCAGAATGGAGACTCGTTGCCTAAAGAAGCCCTCCTTGCTGTCTCAATCTGTGCTCCCACATTTCATCTGTTCAGAAGGCCACTTCCAAGTCCATTGGCCCTCTCAGCTCTCTTACCATGTACCATGCTTTGCTACTGCCCTACACAGCTGCTGAGGAGTGGGGTCTAATCTTCACCTTATATCCTATCCAGTACTGGCCACAAAGCCTGCTCCAGTGAGACTACTCAATGCATTGAATAACTATGCCCTAAATTGTAATTTTCAGATTCTTCTTAGTCCAATTCTATAAAGCTCAGCACACAAAGCCCTGCCCGTTTTTCAGCCCCTGTTAGCCCCCACCCCCACCCCAGCTTTCTGCTCAGACCTTTCTGAGGAGTGTTCTTCCACATTTGCTTACCTTTCCTTTTCTTTGCAGGAAACCCCTTTGAGACGGAGTTGCAGGTCGTGAACTTTCTGCCCTGGAGAGTGCAGATCCAGAGCTGAGCCGCCTGCCTTCCTGATGGTCCTGGAGAACTGCACCTGGGGGAGTGCTGGCCAAGGGCAGAGAAAGGAATGAGTGAGTCACCTTGGCAGTGGTATAGGTTTCCTCCACCCAGTGAAAGGCCACCACTGCAGACGCTCTGCTGGACAGAGTGCACGTGCACTTCGTGTCACCTTCACCCCTGCCTCTGGGGAATTATCACACCCACTTTTCAAGTGGGGAAGCTGAGGACCAAGAAGGCAGGCTGTCCAGCCACAGGGGTGATGCAGGGCTGGAAATGCATGGCCACAGCCTGCTTCTTCCCCACTCTGTGACTCTGCCTCTCTGCTTGCAGTACCATGACCCCAGGTCTCCAGCAACCCAAGTGGGTCAGGAATTGTAGAGGGTTCCTTAGAATTTTATATATTATGCAAAATATTTTGACAATAAATATGTATCATATATACAATCAAGGGGAATAAACTGTTTTCACTGAGGAAATAGAGTTTTGGACGACAGGAAAATCATTGCTAGGTGAACTATACAATAGTCCGTCAAGGCACTAGCTACAGACTTGACATCAAGTACAGCCTAAGCCACTGGCCAAACCACGGAGAGATAAGATACTGTCACAGCCCTCAACAAATCAATGTATAAATAAATAAAATGGCCAAATTTCAAAATGCACAGTTTCCCAGTCCAAGAAGATATGGGTCCATGTAGGTTCTGATCCCATTTACACACCATGTATTAGATGTTTGCAAAACGGCCACAATTTTTCTCCCTGGCCCATGCCCTTTGCAGTGTGACTTTTTTTCCTCCTCCCATCAAGAGATAGAGTCCATTTCCCTAATCCTTGAATCTGGGCCTGAGGCTTGATCCCAGGCCATCAAGAAATCCCTCCTCCCATCAAGAGATAGAGTCCATTTCCCCAATCCTTGAATCTGGAGGTTTGCTTTGCCAATATTATGAGGTAGAAGTGGTGGAGGGCTAGTTCTGAAGACTCGATGCATATTTCTTTCTCTCTCTCTCTCTCTCTCTTTCTCCCTCCCTCCCTCCCCTCTGCCACTATCATGAGAACAATCCCAGGCCACAGGTTGGTAGAGGAGAGCCAGGACTCCTCAGACAACAGGCATCCCCACCCACACCCCCAGGAGTGAAGCTGCCAAGCAGAGCTGCAGATAGATAATCACAGACTCACAAAGGCTCCCAGCAGAGGCAGAAGACCTCCCAGCTGAGCACAGCTTAAATTACCACCCACCAGAAGCGCAAACTAAATAAATAATTATTGCTTTTAGCCATTGCACTTTGTGACTTTTTATAATGCAGCATGGTATTACAACCAACAATGACAACACCGAGGCATATTTTTGTTCCATTACTGAGTCTTCACTGAGCACATGGCTCCCAGAAGGGACAGGCTGTCCCAATAGTACAGTTGCCACCAGGTCCTTCACCACCTTCGTATCCAATCTGATTAAACGTGGCTTCTTCATCTGCTAATGGAATAGGGCTGGCATTTTCTGGTGGGCATTTTCTGGAGGCTTCTTATCAATCATCAGTAAAGAAACAGGATATGGCCACCCCATACCAATATCCCACACCAAGTTCACAGCCCACTGGACACCTGACTGCTTACCGGTTAACAAACTGGCTGCAGTGACTGTGTGCTGAGTTGCTTGAATGGGGCTCCGGGGAGCTCTGGGTCTCTGTGCTTCTTTCTGAAACTGACCAAACAGCATGGTGGAGGGCATGGGTGGAGGCCAAGAGCATGACTTTCTTGAATCAGCCTGGAGTGTGGATAGCATCATGGCTTACTAGCTGTGTGGCCTTGGCAAAATTACTTAACCTCTCTGAGTCTGCTTCCTCATATAGAAATGGAAATGGCAGTTACAAAGGGTTGGGAGGAGAGCTAAGGGGAAGATAAAGACTGATGGCAAAGAGCCCCTTGTTTTAAGGACAACAAACAATGACATTAATTTTTTTTTAAGTTTGGATTTAGTTGAAAAGTAGAGAACAATAAAAGATTTAAGATTATTCTAAAAGCCACTCTTTTAACACATCTAGACCAATGACAAGAAAACTAAAGTTTTCTGTCGTTGTTCACTTTAATTTGTTTTTAATCAACTTGGACAGTTGAAACTCAATTTTTGAAAAGTTTACATTTTATATAATTGACTATGTTAAATTATATCCCCAAATGAGACTTCTCTGGGAACACAGTTTGGTCGTAAGTTCAGTCCCTTCTCACCATGGTTCTTCCTGGAAGAGGGATGCTGGCATAGGCTTTCTCTGCCCTTGCATCAGGGATGTGAGACCGATCCAGGGCAGGAAACCATAGAATAGCGGCTGGCAGCACATACCCACCTCTGCAAGGATGCAGAGACTCCAGGGCCTGTGCCACTGGGCTCTCGCTGGTGGCCTGGTGCAGCCTTTTCCTGAGCAGGTAGCTTCTGTTCTGTTGCACAGAGGAGCTTTCTTCCACAACTCTCCTCTCCACCTGAGGGTCAAGTGCATCACGCATCTGCATCCCAAGGTTGGGATGGCATGCAAACTGTCTGTCAGTGTGGAATCGTCTGCCTTACACAGTAAGAGCTTAATGATGCATTCTCTAGCACCCAGAGCATATTCTGTACCTGCCAACCCCATGCAACCTCCTCCCGCCCATACCTGTGTCCTCACACACACCTGTGCCTTTGCTCATGCATTCCTTCCAATGGCTAGGGCCTCCCCAGAAGCTCCTCTGTGCCTACAATACCTAGATCTGTGTCCTCTCTACCCATAATCCTCTCCACCCCTGCCCTCTGATCACCTGCCCTTCCCATGCCGCTCTTGTCTCGCTCTGTTATACCACATTACATTATGTTTGCTTCCTCATCCATCTCTCAGCATCACCATGAGCTCTCCCAGCACAGTGCCCCACTGAATGTTGAATAAGTGATTGATGTCTGCTCTGTAGGTTCCTGATGGAAATGTCGTGGGTCAACCCAGTGTTTACCCAGGGATAATGACACACCAAAAGATGGTAAACTCTAATGTCTTGAATAAATACACTCTGCTTCTCCCACTAAAAGTCCTCTGGCTCAGTTAATAGGAGCTATATTATTAAATGTCAAGAGAGAAGGATCCAAGAAGGCCAGGATGGGAGAGGCGTTCTCTGATGGTTGGCAGCATCCACCCAGCTGGCACCTCCTCTCCATCCACACAGGACCTCATCAATCCTGGTCTCGGTTGTCCCTGGACAGGTGCAGACACCTGACTGTCTCCAAGCTCTCCTCCCTCTGGTTCCTCTCAAATGCAAAGATCCTACATTTTGTATCAGGGATACCTCCTCACTTGCCCCACCCTGTCCCAGTCCTACCTTGGGCTTGAGAGGGACCAACTCTGAGGTGTGCCTCCAGTTGAGATGCTCCTCCACCTCCTATCCTCCACCCATCACTCCATCTCCCAGAAACACTTCCTCAGTAAATAACTAGCATAGGAATCCCTGTCTCCAGGTTAACTTGGAGGGGACCCGCCCTGAGCCAAAGCCCATGTTGAGCACTGAGGAGCACACGGGAGCAAGCAGCATTGTGTGACAAGTACAGGGAACCTTCCATGGTACAAGATAGGTCTCCTCTAGGACCGTGTGAACAAGGTCAGGGAAGGTTTCTATACAAGGCCTGAATTATGGGTTATCAACATGGCTGTTTTCATGCAAACAGGCCTTGCAAGGCTCACTGTCTTAGCCATGTTAGACTTGGGGCTTGCACAGGCTTCACCAGTGCTGCCCAGTGGAACTATGATGACAAGAATATTCTAGCTTTGCCCTGTCCAGTAAGGTTATCGCTGGCTATAGTTGGCAATAGAGTGCTTGAAATGTGGAGGTGGAATTGAAGAATTGAACTTTTTTATTTCATTTTAATGAGTCATAATTTAGCTAATGTGAACTTTAAGAGCCACACATGGCCAGCAGCTACCTGGCTGAAATGTGCACTTCCGCACTGACCTCGGAGATGGTGCCCAGAACCAAGCCGACCAGCTGTCTGATGTGGAGGCCAGCAGGGGCTGGGTAGACAGCCACTTCTTTCTCATGAACCCGACAAGCTTCCAGAACCGACTGCAGGGGCCACCGCCTATGAGGCTGGTCTTCACACATGGTCAGCAGAATGGAGTGCAGGGGCTCGCGCAGCTGTAGAGGCTGGGACAGACAGGGCCAGAGGGGAGTGTGAGCGGCCAGAGCTGCCACTGTCCCATACAGCCCTGGGTCAGCGGGGCCCCTGAGACTGAGGGAAGCAGCTGTGCTCCCATTCCCCCCAGAATTGATGACTGCTGCTTCTGGAGGGCTTAAAGACAGACACAAGATTCATTACCAAGGTCACAAAAGGCAGGGCAGTGATCTCTGTGTCAGTTGTGTGTCATGTGCTGCTTTCTAATCTAGATGCCCTTTAGCCCAAACCTGTGCTGATGAACAGTAGGTGCTAGATAAGGTGGCTCACCGCCTGAACCAGGCACACTGCATCAACCCAGACATCAGCCTTGCATTCACATTCTCCCCTGTGGCCTGGTATTGACTCCAACTATTTAGGTGAGTCTCCTTGGGCCTCTGTCTAGAACATGAGCTCCAAGAACACATAGGCTGTGGCCTCCCCATATTGGAACCCCCAGCAGTCAGCACAAGTGCTCGATCTTTATTGGCTGAACTCTATGTTCTATGTACACCTCCAGCAAAAGCAAGAAGAGGCATCTTGCAAGCACTTCCCTCATCATAAATGACTAGCATTTATGTGGCATATGCCTCAAATCCAGATTCACAATCAGACTTTTTCTCATGCTCAATGCATATAGAGTCACTTTCCAGGTAAATGTTGCATCGGCTTTGTGTGCCATCAGCTACCATGCCATCAGCATGCAGCCAGGTTACGGAGTTCTGCACTCACAGCAAATTGGAGGCCTCTTATGTGCCTGGGACTACACAGCTACTCAGATACAGCCCCTATCTTCTAGGAGATCCTAGTCTGATAAGAAAGATGGTCACTTAAGGGGATAAAGACTGTATAGGACCATACAGGACTGTACAGGATTCATAGGACATGGCAATAACATAGAGGAAGGGGCCGTGCTCACCTTGGGCAGCAAGAAGGAGCTGGGATGGAACTTGGACTGACTCTCATAGAACACACTGGAGTTATCAGGAGGGAAGTGGGGAGTGAGCAGAGTGTGCAAAGGCCTGGAGGTGCCAATGAGCTGGCCTGTGTCTGAAAGGAAGGGGGCTATGGGCAAGACAGAGACCCAGGGCAAAACAATAGGGCAGGGACCCTTGTTTGAAATTATTCAGAATTCCAAGAGAGTGATACAGAGCATTAAAGCAAGTTCTGAGTCCTGTGCCCTCACGTGGGTCACACACCATGAAGCAAGAACCCATTTCTGGGCTCCAGGTGTGTTCTGCTGAAAAGCCAGGGAGTAATCCCATGGCTAGTGAGGCACTATGAAAGATTTCATGTGGGGAGGGTTGTGAGCAGGTCTCTGTTTTAGAAAGAGCACCCAGGAAGAATTGGGATGTTGGATAGGAAGGGGCAGGGGTGAGCAGGAGAGCCAGGTCCTGGCTGGGCAGTGTTCTGCTGTGTGTGCTTATGTGGCAACAGTTTCTAAGGAATTCCTACAGTGTCAGATGAAAATTTATATGAACACACACACATATTCTGTAATCAAAAATTTATAAAATGCTATAATAAACAAAGTTTTAAAATGTTGGCCGGGTTCAGTGGCTCACGCCTGCAATCCTATTTGGGAAGCCAAAGCAAGAGCATTGCTTAAAGCCAGGAGTTCAAGATGAGCCTGAGCAACATAGCAAGCCTCCATTTCTACAAAAAAAATTTTTAATTAGCTAGCATGGTGACACATGCCTGTAGTCCCAGCTACTTAGGAGGCTGAAGCAGGAGGATTGCTTGAGCCCATGAGACTAAAGTTACAGTGGGCTATGATCACCATAACTGTTGTGTTGAGTAGGATTCTGAGGTTGTTTCTACACTGGCAGGAAGGAGTTGTATAATTGGTTGGTATTGGCTCCCTAGGACCTAGGAGGGAAATACGTGTGATAGGCACTCAATAAATGCAATCCCTATCCAAGAGAAAACCACTAAATAAACCCCAAGACATAGCCTGCCAAGACTTGGAGTATCTTGTTTACAGACCTGATTTGGTGGAACACGAAACCCTGCTGCCCAGTAGAGGGTCATTCCTAAAGAATAAACGTGCATCTGTCCAAGAGAAAAAGCACATGAGTAGGTTGCAATCCTGTTATTCCATGCTCCTCCTGCAAGCAAAACACAAGTCAATTTCTATGTGTACAGTCATTGTTGTCTGGCTACCCTATCACATCTGCTTCTCCCTTAACTTTCGCTGCCTCCTACTCTAGAGGCTGGAAAGCCAAAAATCTGCTTTTTAGCAGAAAACATGACAGTTTTGGTGGAATATGTAAAAGGAATATGCTTGGCTTCTGAGAAAGCTTTTGCTTTACTAACAAAAAGTGGTCTCAAACTCCTCCTTGTTCCTGCCTTGAACAGTGATGTGATGGTATGTGGAATCACAGCAGCCACTTTGTAACCAGGAGGCAACAAACATCAGAACAAAAAAGCCAGCAGCTGAGAAGGGTAGAATGGAAATATAGACCCTGGGTCTTTGATGACATTATCCCACAGCTGACCAATCCCTGGGCTTCTGTTTAAGTAACTAGTAACCATATCTCAACTCTGGCCACTATATTTTAAGCTTTCTGTTTCTTATAGCCAAAGGCAATTATAAAGCCTAATTAAAAAGCATCCTATCTTATCAAGAAGCAACATGATGTAATGGGAAGAGCATTGTCTGACTTCTCAGAGCCTCAGTCTCCTCGCCTTAAAATGAGTATTCTTCCTCAATTCTCTTAAACAGCAAGTAAAACATACCTGGAAATGATAATTATTATTGTTGCTGCTGTTGTTGTTACTGTTATTAGTAAACATAAAGCTCTTGCCATATATCTTGCCTTTTTCTAAGTCTTTTACTTTCAAAAACTAATCTAAACTTCACAAAAATCCTATGAAATAGGTATTGGTGACAATACCTATTTTACAACAATTTTATTTGTCACCATTTCACAGAGCAAATTAACACAAGGACAAGCCAGGAAACCTAGGCACCAGCACCCCCACCCTGAGTTCCATAAATGTCAATTTATTATTATAGTGGGGCTTCTACTACAACTGACAAGGCACATTCCTCTTAAGATATCTCTTCTCAGGAAATGGTTTTGGGGATTTTGGAAGGGAGACACATTGCAGTAATGAAATGTAACTTATAAAAATGGCTGATTCCTTGAGCAACCCACTAGGTTTAATACCAGTCATTTGGGTTTTTCACATCTTGAGGTCAAAATGTGGGTTCAGTGTCACCTGTGCCAATTAATTAACTTTCATCTTTGTCTTAATTATACCCCTAAACCAGACCCCACTCTTTAGATGACTTAGACCAGACACCATGCAGGACAGCTCACAAGCTGCACCCCATTTCCAGAGCAAAGACCCTGAGAATAGATGTAGAAGCAGCACCCTGAGAACTGCCAGAGGCAGTGTCCACACCTGGAAACTCAGCTGGATCCCAAATGTGTCCTAGGGAAGACTGGGCCACAGTGACCACAGGCTTTACCCCAAATGCCCAATCCAGCCCATGAGTGGACATTGCCTACAAAGGAGTGGGAAAAAGGATTTTGAAGGCAATTACTGGCTTGGTAGGACAGAGCACCTTAATTGCTGATATCTGCCATGAACATGGGATGGAGTAATGGCAGCACCCGTGACCTATAGTTAGAGACCTGCCTGCATCTTCCACCTGACCTGCAAATGGGACTAAAGTGTTGAGCAGTGGGGGAGATATCTCAGTGCACTATGTAGAGCAGGATGTTAGCAGGAGGAGAGGGTTCAGGGTGCATCCTCCCAACCTCAGACCCAAGCCAGGGTTGGGGGAGGATTCTGAGCACAGCCTGTGTCTTAGGACCACTCTCCTAATAACCATCCCACCCACCACAGACCCAGGCCATGGTGGATGAGGAGGGGAGTCTATAGCATGTGCAAGAGAACAAGGACAGGCAGTGCTGAGTGTTAGGATAATAATGTAAGAGATCACTGACCAGGGGACCATGCCTCCTGCCCAGGGCTGGCAGCTGGTGGCTCTGGCCCCTTAAGGCCCACTTCACATGGCATGCTTTCCTGTTTCATAAGCCTAGAGAGCCAAGCACACATGAAAATAGCTGTTTGGTTCATTTAGAGCTCAGTCTCTCCCATACTAGCCCTCGACCAGCTCACACTCACCCTGGTCCAGACTCTCAGCAACATACCCAGTTCTTAGCTCAGCCTGTTACCCTTGGAACTTTTGGTACTCTCATGCCTCTGCCTGGAGGACACTGTGCAGGAGGAAGGACCATATTTTTTCCAGCTCAACCATGCTCGGTTCTCAACCTTCCTAATGCTGTGGACCTGTAATACAGTTCCTGGGGGCCACAATCCACCAACTGATAACCACTGCTCTAGGTAGAAGAGTGACTAGACAGACCTTTGTAAGGTACTCAGTGAGGCCAACCTACTGTCAAAAGGGTGACACCTGTTCCTCACTGGTAAGTGCTGAGAGGATTGAAGAAGGACCCCAGGAGCACCCAAGGTCTGTATTAACTCAGATCCTTTAGAAAGCAGAGCCTGAGGCAAGGATTAAGTGCTGGCTTTTATTAAGGGGCTGCAAGCCCAGGTTAATGAGAGTGGGGGAAAAAGGCGAAAGGAGGCCGGGATGGATGAACCTGCAGGATCATCATGCTGGTCACCTCCTTGCAACAAGCCACAGAGCATAGCAGGATGTGCAGTGGCCTGGGCTTCTCAGCACTCAGGACTTCTCTGGAAATCCTTCAAGGCTTGCATATTTCAAGTCCTCCTTTCCCAAAGAGAGAGGAGGGTAAGTTTATTCTTGGAGTTCCCTCCTGACTCTCCTTTACCACTGGTGAAGGTTCGCCCTGCATTTCCAGGTTGCACTGGCATGCCTCTTTAGCAGTCCCCCAGAAAGCCAGACCCAGGGCTCAAGAAGTGGCATGTTAGCTGAGTCCAGGAAGGAGGCAACTTACTATAAGATGAAGCAAAGAGATCCAAATAGATCTGAGAGGCACCTAAGTCTGCATCCAACCCAAGGGCCCAGAGATCCACCCCTGAGATCCTGACAGTGTAGGAGAGGGCGTGTGGGCCTGGCTGTGGGGGTGGCTGCGGGCCTGGGGGCCTGGTTGTTGAAGCTGGAAGCACTGCCACTCTCATGCTTTCACTGTCATGATCTGTGGAGACACGTGAATACAGAGGAGCTGAACCTGAAAGCCACTGAGCCCCATTCACTGCTTCTCAGCCTGAAGTAAAAGCAGCCACAGTTCCAGGAAGCCTCCTGGAAAGAATGGCATTTCCAAATCTGTGCTTTTCCCAGAAAAGACAGGAAGACAGAACGGAATGCCTTTCTTAAACACCCACAGTGCCCTCTCTGATGCCATGGGCCTGCCTTGCATCATTCTGTCCTTTGAACTTCTTTTTAAAATTGAAAGCATTGTCTATGCTGGAACTCCTAGCTATTCAGAAGTAAAACATGTCCATTGTAGGAAAACCGAAAACCTCCGTTGATGCTGTCATCCAGAAATCATCTCTGCACACACTTTGGTGTGCATATTTTTAGAACTTCCTCTCTCTCTCTTTCCTTCTCTCTATGCAAACTCAGATCACATTGTGTGTGCATATACTGAATTTCTTTTCAAGTCATTAAATAAGCTCTTACCATCTCATTTTAATACTATCTTATCTAGGGTCCACGCTCACTGATCATTTAGCTTGTTTCCAATTTGTTACTGATGTCACTAGTACAACAATGAGCACTGTTGCAGCTACACCCCTCTTTACTTGTGCCTTATGATAAATTCCTACCTGGGGACTTGTTGGATCATTCTTGAGGTTTTGCTCCATGCTGTCAAGAGAATCAATATGCCAGACCATCTACCCACAGCTTTTGAAAACTTCTTTTTTGAATATTGATAATATTGATAATAATCTTCATCAATTAAGTTGAATTTATTCCTCTCTATGGATGTAGAAATTAGGACTCAGAGGAGTGAACTTGCCCTTGTCTGAGGGCTAGTAAACTCTTGGTAAGAAAGCCTGGGAGTAAAATTCTTTAAGCCCACTTTACCTCGATGTTGAAAGAGAGGCTCTGTGAGGTTGAGCCAGAAGCTGAGGATGCCACCCTCTGCCCCATATAGGCCTTTCTCAGGGGACAGGACACAGAAGCTACAGAGATGTTTTGCACCTTACCTGAGATACATCAAATTGCTCTTCATCACTTTGTCCCTGTAGCAGTTCAGGGGCCTTGAAGGGAGCAGCCTCTATGTGTGATACTTGGCCTTGGAAAGAAAGGCTCCCAGCTGCAGAAAGCAGAGCTGACCAGGGGCAGATCACGTAGTTAGAGGAATCTGAAATCAAGCCAGTGATGGGGTGTAGATGTGGGGCTGCCATGCCCAGGGCCCGCCATGGGACTGTCCTGCATAGAGAATGATGCACAGCTCTCCCAGTAGAGGGCACTAGAGAGACATTGCGGGAGGCAGCCTCGCTTCTTCAGTTTGGGGGACCAGATCACCTGGTGGCGGCGCTCTGCACCAAACGCATGCCCAGGACGTGAGGTTCCTTCGGCCTGACATGGCTTTGTGATCACCTCTTGAGTCTAGGAGAGCTCCAGCCTTCAAGGCCTGACATGGCTTTGTGATCACCTCTTGAGTCTAGGAGAGCTCCAGCCCTCCTGCCCACACCAGCTCCCAGAGGGGTGGTTCACATCCAGGGCCACCAGATCCCACTCCCTCTGTGTGCTTACCACCCGACTGTGATGCCTATCACCCGGGCGGTGACTGCAGACCACCTCTGGCCTGAAAAACTTCATGTCACTGGCTGCAAACACAGTTCCTCCAACAATTCTGAACCCACTGGGGAGGGCACATTCCTTCAAAGTGTGTTACTTGCCCTCGGCCCTAGGGCCCAGTTAAGAATTCTTCCTATTAACCTCCCCTGTGAGGAGCACAGTGTGGGTCGGCCTTGCGATGGAGCACAGCTGGTGCAGCATCTGGTGGGCAGGGTGCAGGGCTGTCCTGGTGCCTTTCCCCTGCCTTTTGTCCCTGGCTGTGCCTAGAGATGGCACAGGTGTTGGCAGAAGCCCACAGAGCAGCAGCTGGTCACCCCTAACCTCTCCCAGGTTTCCCTGCCCAGAAAAGCTGCAATATGGAGCAGAAGCAAGGCCTTTCTTCAACTCTGCCACATGGCGCGCGTCACAGAGACAGGCCTGCCATCCCAGCACAGCTCCGTGGGTGGGTACCATTTGCATACTTGTTCTAATACCTTGGACTAATCATAGACCAAATATGTTTGTTTGGGAAGCTTCACAGACAACTCCCCAGGAAGCAACTTCCCCAAATACACCCTCTTACCATTGTGGAGGTCTTCCAGGAGCTGCTCAGCAGCCAGGGACAAGAGGGACCATATTTCCTCCTCAGACAGAGCTTCGCCCCTGACCTGCAGGGTACTGGCTAGCGTCACAGAGGCCAGGTTCATCCCTGCAAAAAAAAGACCCCTGTGACAGAGCCCCTGCAATGTCCAGGAACACATCTGGATAGTTACCTGCCACTCCAGCCCAGCCGGGCATGGTCCAGCCACTTATCAGGGTGTGCGGACACCATGTTTTCATCATTTGTGTGGACACCATGTTTTCATCATTTGTGTCCCCAGGGTGAGGCCTGGTTGGTTCTCAGTGAATGAGCAAATAAACTCCCAAATGAAAGGTTAAGTGAATAAAGGAATGAATGAACAAATGAGCCATAAGAACGGTGCCTGCGAGCCGGGTGTGAGCCACTATAGAGAGCTACCTTCCTGAGGCAACATATTGCCTGCTCTTCTCTGTCTGGAAAAGTGAGTTAACCATTTTTGCCTCCAACATATGCTTCACGTCTTTTATGTCTGGCTGCCACAAGCGGAGTCGGGTTTGATGCCAGCACCAGCCCTTTCTCCAGCACCTGCCTGGATAGTGGGCGAGACTCACTAGAAGGAAGCTGGAGCCCTGTTGTTGTTTCTGAGAGGGGCCCACTCACAGAGAAGCTGGAGGTGGGCTGAGGAGGGCTGGTTTCCTCTTCCCTTTCCTCAGAGGAGCCTTTACACCAAAGCTGACATTTAAATGTCTACCTCCCTGACAAAGCTGCCATCACTAATCTCCAGAGCCCCAGGTGCTGTGTGGCACAGGAAGAGGCCAGGCAAGCTTTTCCTAATCCATTTACATCCTCACTGATCTTTCTCTAGAGCTCAAGTGAGGCAGATGTGGAGTGTTGGGGGCAGGGTGGGGAGCACGTAGAGACTCTCCATCCCCCATCAGCCTGCTAATCCTAGCTCCACTCACCAGCTGCTCCCTACCAGCCTCCTCCAGCCTCAGGACGACAGGCAGGTTCCATGCTCTGCCATCTTCCTTGGGGAGCAGGACCTCCAGGAAGGGAGCTTGACCTGTGAGCTGTTGTTTATCACAAGGAATCTATGATTTTCAGACAGGAAAGCAGTCCCAGTAACCAGAGAAGAGTGATGGATTGGAAGCTGGGGCCCGGGCCCTCTCTTCTGCTTCTCTTTCTTTTTAATTTTCTTTCTTTTCTTTTCCTTTTTTCTTTTTTAATTTTCCCTCTTTTTTTTTTTTTTTTTTGCAGTTTTTGGCCAGGGCTGGGTTTGAACCCACCACCTCCAGCATATGGGGCCAGCGCCCTACTCCTTGAGCCACAGGCACCACCCTTTTTCCTCATTTTTAAAGAATTGTTTGAAACTTAGGAAACAGGGTTCCCACTCTGCCATGTTTTTCTAACTCTCTATAACCACAATGAAAGGGTATATTAAAGATAAGCAGGGGGGAGGCACTAAGACTATGACAGAAAATCTCTAGGTCCCAAAATGAAACATTAAATGGATGGGTTTTTTTCAACTGACTTAACACTAGAACGAAGACTGCATTCAAAGTCTAGGCTGTGTGACTGGTTAGCACCATCATTTTAATCAGTAATTCAGTGGAGGGAGAAAAGCCTTTTCGACAAAGAGTGCTGGGTCCATTATGGAAAAAACAGGATATTGGCCTAAATGTCACATCTTATATAAAAATCAGTTCAAATGGATCACAGATTTAATGTAGGACATAAAACTATAAATATTTAGGGGAAAAAGTAGGAGAAAAGATTTAGAACTCATCACAGACAAGAAATCCTCAATAATATAAATAGTTGATATCTCATCAAAATCCACAGAGGCCTGAAGGCAGTTGGATGACACATTCCAGGGAGGGGAGAGGAATCAACCAAGAATTCCATCTACAATGAAGCAATTCTTCAAAAATGAAAGCGAAAATAAGACACATTTATACACATAAAACCTGTGAGAATTTGTTGTTAGCTGGCTTTCCCTCCCAGAAACAGAGTCCTTCAGACTGAAACGAAAAGATACTAGACAGTAATTCAAATCCATATGAAGAAGCGAGAAGACTAGTAAAGGAAATTACACAGGTAAACGCAAAAGGCAATAAAATGTTTTTTGATTGGAACCCTTTTTTTCTCCCGCTTGATTCAAAAGAAAAAGAGGCCTCTCACATTTAAAAGCCCCACAACTGATCAGGTTGACCAATCAAACCCTCCTCTTGCCTATTAAAGTGAAAAGTTACCTGAGGCTTGAAGTTTCCATTTGTCTTGGAAATGTCAAGATCACAGATTCCATACCAAATGCAACCCTGTCTCAGGTGTCAGGGACGCAAACTACTCGTTCACCTTTCCATTTAAAAACCTGTCACACGTGCTCCAATGCATATGCATACTTCCTCTGCAGAAAGAAATGTGTGTGTGCACCTTTGTGCACCAGCTCCCTGTTTGACTACCCCAGTGTTACCAGACAAAGAGGGCATGGCTGCCGGTCCCTGTCCAGTCAATGTGCAGAAATGGGGATATTACCTTTATTAGCAAGAGGCCAAGAATTCTGGAGAACAGTGACAGTGGCCTCTCCAAGACTGTTCTATTCTTCCATTTCCAAAACCACAGTTTTATACCTAAAAGTTATAAGCAAGAACCATACTAATCCTTATCTTAGACAACAGTAAACCATACTAACCCTTATCTTAAACAATAGCAATTAACACTTATCATCAACGACAGTACTCACCGTAACCCATAAGCCATAATAAACAATAATTGACATAACCCATGACCCAAAACAACATTTCATTCAAAAATTAATCTCCTAAATCAATTGCTCTAAACTATTCAAGATATACACTTTTTTTTTGTTTTTTTCGAGACAGAGCCTCAAGCTGTCCCCCTGGGTAGAGTGCCGTGGCATTACAGCTCACAGCAACCTCCAACTCCTGGGCTCAAGCGAGTCTCCTGCCTCGGCCTCCCAAGTAGCTGGGACCACAGGCGCC